>JAPYYV010029584.1:0-15059 GCA_030522625.1 Copidosoma aretas | reverse complement strand
ACTTTCCAATATAAAGGATTTTAATTTTCCGTGTTAATAAAAAGAGTTTATTCTCCTTTTAAAGACTAAATATAAAAATAGGAGGGCGAATCTCCACCCCAAGATTATAACCCTTCACGCCTTCAACAGATAAATAAAAGGCCCCCTTGGGATTGTTTATACTGATCAGATATATTTGTGAGTGCGCGTTGAACAGTGTCGAAGGAAACTTACCGCCTCTCCCGACAAACAAAAAGATCTTGCGTAAACACGCCAAAGTTCTAAGAAAACTCGTAAACAAAAAAATTCATTCGACGCCAAAGGAAAAAATTATTGTAGAACAGGGAGAAAGCTTCTTACCTGCTTTATCGGTTCTACTTCTGGGAACGCTGCTTTTGCTGGTATAAAGAAAAGTGAGTACGCGAAAAAAATGATTCTTCTTCCCTAAGAGAACGTAGAACGTTAGCGAAGCACGATTCTCAACGATGGTCTTAAATCCGTGCGAACGCCGCATAGTGAGACGAAATGGACAAAATTGAGCCTCTGCGTCATTTGTTTTAGGATTTACTTGAACATTTTTAGAAGTGTTTGGAAAAAAATATTCTTTTATTCCTCACTGCCGCTTTTAAAAAATTCAAAATGGCGGATCTAACGTGGCGGCCAAAAAATATAAGAATTTCGAATTTAGGTACAAAAATTAGTTATCTGGGGTATTTTTGTCGCTGATAACAAATCTGTAATCAGATTCTTAACATTCAAAATAGCGAATCCAACGTGGCGGCCAAAAAATATAAAAATTTTAAATTTAGGTATAAAAATTAGTTATCAGGGGTATTTTTTGTCGCTGATAACAAATCTATATTCAGATTTGCAAAATTCAAAACAGCCGATCCAAGATGGCAACTTATAGGATTGCGAATTTTTTTTTCACCACCCAAATCTATTATTATGAGTATGTAGGTCGTTTAATATAAGTTTGTTATCGAATTTTTTAAATTGAAAATAGAAACTCAAAGTTGCGTAGAAAATGATTTTTAAAGCTTGCTACAGCCTACAAATAAATCATTTGCTTTATTTATTATCTCTGATCGCGTGTTTGTTTAATTATTTACAATATTGAACATGGCAGATCTAATGCAGCCAGAAAATAATGAGAATATAACTTTGGTCATGAAAATCATTTCTTAGGTGTTACTTTCTCCTTCATTAGGCAGAAAAATACATTTTTTGATTTGTTCATGCCACAAGCCTTCCAGACAAAATTATATGTATCTTATGAATCCCTGACCTACAGTGTATAATTCAGCACTATGAGCATGTATGATGTTACACGATAAAATCTGACATTTAGAGGAAACAAATCTGACGATTCTAGTACCTAAGGCAAAAAACCTTCACATCATATTTCCCTGATGCTCTTAAACAAAACATTTTGTGCTTATATTGATACTATAATTACAAGTTCTCTATATTAATATATTTTTAGACACTTTAATCTTTAGAATACGAATGAATGTTTCTCGTTCCATCATATTAATACCCTTGAAAATATCAACTAGGAAATCCATCTGGAAATGAAAGTTGATCAAGATGGATTTGATAAATTGGTTTGCCACTTTACTATTGTACAATAGTTAGATATATGCACGAAACAATGCACTAGCTTGAATTCAAAAGTATTAATTGGTATCAACCGAAACGGCCATTTGGTACTGTAGGATATACTTTTGCGGTATCTTATAAGTATAGTCTACAAAATCTTTTAAAAGGTAAAACTTTGGCAAGTTGGATTAGTTGCATGCCCTATCGAACATAGGAGAAAGAATTGTCCAATTGCATAAACTTGTCGATATCCAATCGTATTTTTCAGAAGAATCCAAGTAGATTAAGCATAGACCTTTAAGGTGGCTCACCACCCCTGTATAGCACATACAGGGTGATCAGTTAGTATTCCAACTAATGTTATGGTATACTTTTTAGTGCAGTAGTTTTTAAACTACAAGCATTATTAAATGAGGGATGTTTATCCCATTATGAACACTTTTTGCTATGGCGCGGGCAGTAATAAAAAGCGCCGTTGCCACGTAGTAGAAAATCAACGTAGGTAAAGCAGAATGGCTACTACTACTACCACTACTTTATCCGCCAGTACATGGCATATACACTGGCTGTCGCCGTGCAGCACTGCGTCTGCTAGAACTTATATTCACAAGTACCGCTCAATTCTTGCTCAAGTCCCGCTCAAGTACCGCACAAGTAAATACAAAAAAGAAATTTTTCAATCCTACAAGTTTCCATCTTGGATCGGCTGTATTTAATTTTGCAAATCTGATTACAGATTCGTTATCAGTGACAAAAAATACCCCAGATAATTAATTTTTTTATCTAAATTTGAAAATTTTTACATTTTTTGGCTGCCATGTTGGGATCGCCATTTTGAATGTTGCAAATCTGATTACAGATTTGTTATCAGCGACAAAAAATACCTCAGATAGCTAATTATTATACCTAAATTCGAAATTTTTATATTTTTTGGCCGCCATATGGGATCTGCCATTTTGAATTTTAGAAAAGTGGCAGCAAGGCATAAAAGGATATGTTATTTTATACACTTCTACACATTTTTAAGTCAATTCATCAAAAAATGGAGTGGAGGCAGAATTTTGTCCATTCGTCCCACTGTGCGCCGGGTACCGCGATGAGTCGACTCGACGTTAAAATGTACATCTTGAATTTGCCGTGCAGTGACGAGCGATAAAATCGTAAGAAGTACCAACAAGTCTTACAATAATCTTTATACTTTAAGAAGTAAAGAGCGAAAGAAAGAAACTCATTTATACAAATCTAGATAATGTCGACGCAAACACATCGCAAGATAGCAAACTGTCTAAAGATGAGTATGAAAGGAAATACAAAGAGGAGAAGGAATGGCAGGATACCAAAGTTATCGAAAGCATACTTGTTCAGTTTCGCAAAAGAAAAACCGCAGTTATATTGCGTCGCGGTCTTTTGCGAGTTACTGGTATCGTTGAGTGGACGGTTGAAAGTACAGTGATTATAGGTGGCGTTCATATACCGCACTCGAATATTATCGATTTAGTGAATGATGTCTTGAGGGACAGGAAGAAACGCGCACTAGTAGGGCATGATCATTTTTCCACGGCACGCCGTAGCGCAAACATCCCACAAGAGCAAGTTGGAAAGGCACAAATATTGAAATCGCTGATCAACGCGCGACGACGACAACGAAGATAATAATTTAAAAACCGAAACATCGTCAACTAAGAGTCTAAAGTCTTGTTCGAGCAGTGCAAGGTTGGTTTCAAGAACTAGTATAACTACAACATCGAGAAATAAAGGAAATAATAAAAAGGAAGTCATACCGTTGCCAGGTCAAATAAAATCATGGTATCGGTTGAGCGGGTAAATGACTTGAGCAAGGAAGTAAAACTGAAAGATAAGGAAAAAAGTGCCCTCGATGCTTCAATTGATTTACTACTGTTTGAGATGCATGTACCTGGATACAAGTTTTGTGGTCCTGGAACAGAATCAAAGGAGCGCATGAAAGACGGAGATGTAGGAGTCGATCCTTTGAATGAATCTTGTCATGAGCATGATTTTGCCTACGGTATGAAGAAGAAATGTAACCGTCGAAAAGCTGATCACGCATTGGCTGAATTTTTTTTTTCGCGAATGCTGGCCGGAAAGACTACCGGACGAGTGAACAGTCGCTTTATTGACGGTGTGCTGTATTTGTAGTAAAATTACGTTCAAGAACTTTTTTTCGTCCATTAAGAGAGCTATCAAATCCAAATTAAGTCAATCAAAAGATTGCGAAAGAAAACGTAAGTAAAAAAAATAATAGTGAACAGAACATTGCGAAAACTTTATTAATATGTGGCATGACCCACTGCATACGCGGGTGGAAATAAACTTGCAAAATGCTGCGAAAAATAAATTTTTGCGATCAAACGTAATAGAGTAGCTCGAGGGTCAACATGCGTACAATTTACACAGACCTACAAGACATCATTTTCCCAGAAAAAGTTATAGTATGCGCAAGTTTGACGATGTGTGGGAAGCTAATTCAATGGACTTGAGATCTTTAGAAATTTACAACGACGATTGTGCTTTCGTTCTCGCTTTCATCGATGTTGACAGCAAATATCCTTGGGCAAGGCCAATGAGGGAGAAAACGTCGGAAATGTTGCCAAAGCATTTCAACGTATTTTTTTCGAAAAACAATGATCGCTATCCAATGTGTCTCTAGACGGATAATAGTGAAGAATATAAACGACGTTAAATGCAGATAACTTTAAAAAACAATTAATAATAAATATCGGGTAGCTCGTAATCCAAAGACGAAAACTGCTATAGCTGAACGTTTTATAAGAACTATAAAGGAACGAATGTGGCGATACTTTTTACACATTAACACCGATCGCTTTGTTGATGTTTTCCTGAAAATAATCGAAGCAAACAGTTGCACGAAGCATTCGTCGACAAAGATGGCACCGGTTGACGTGACTGCACAATGTTGCGCAAGCACGTGAAAATATAAAGCAACGTTATAGCAAACTTACTTATAAAAGTCCAAAGTACAACGTTAGAGATTAAGTTGTTATCAGTAAAGCGAGAAGTGTCTTTGCCAAAGGTTACAAGAGGAGATGGAATTTAAAGTTTTTTAAAATTGTACGTATCTCTTGCACGCGCAAACTTCCAGTGTGATTTCTCAGAGATTTGGCTGACGAAGATATTGACGGATTAATTTACAAAAAATAATTTAGCAGAGTTCGTAAGAATTTAAAGAAAAGCTTCTTCGAGGCGAACAAGAGATTAAAAAGTCGTGGTTAAGGACGATCTCAAGAATATTTTGTCAGTTGAAAGGGTTATCCCCAAAAGTTCTACTCATGCGTGAAGGTTGATTTTTAAAAAAACATACAATGAAGCAGAATTTTACGTTGTGCTGCCTAGCAATAGTAGTATGCAATATTATCCTGATAATACTACTACGCATTACGTGACTAGATTACCACAACAAATTCGCTTGCGCGGTCAATGGGTCGTTGGAATTACAGATATTTCAATACCACTGACGCACAGCGGGCTATTTCAGGTTTTAAGTGTCAGAAACCTAATATGTTACGAAAGAAAAGAGGTAATCGAAGAATTTTTTTTAAAGCTTGAAGCTCAGATGATGTAGAATATAGAAAAAAAATTAAAACAGAAAATAATTTTGCCAAACAATCATTAGTATGACTTACTAACCTCTATAACTCACGTTTCTTGAACATAGATTACTAATCCCACTAAGTATTTGATATAATAACATCTAACATAACCTCAAAGTGAGAAATATCGGGTTTTAAGTGTCAGAATCCTAATATCTCATGAAGGAAAAGAGGAAATCAAAAATTTTTTTGAAGCTTGAATCTCAGATGATGTAGAAACCAGGAAAAATATTAAAAATTTCAGACCGTTAAATCCTAACCTCAAATTATTAAAGAAACTTCAAAGACGGAAAATAATTTTGCCAAACAATCATTAATATGAATAATGACGCAAGTACACAAGGTGGTAATTAGAGCATGACTTTATTTGCACGACAACATTAATTTTGGCATTAATGTTGTTGTGCAAATAAAGTCATGCTCCAATTACCACCTTGTGTACTTGCGTCATTATTGATTTTTGACTATGGAGCAAGTGTTTTGATGTTTTACCTTTTACAATCATTAATATGACTTACTAACCTCTATAACTCACGTTTCTTGAACATAGATTACTAATCTCACTAAGTACTTGATATAATACCATCTAAAATAACCTCAAAGTGAGAAATTTCGGGTTTTAAGTGTTAGAAACCTAATATCTTACGAAGAAAAAGAGGAAATCAAAAAATTGATTCAAAAAATTAATTCAAAAACTCACAATTTTTCTTTCATTTTCCTCAAGATACTATTTTTTTTACTCTTACAATAAAAAATTGTGTACTTTTAACTTATGATAGATTGTATTATATCAAATAATTAGTGATTATGATCTATATTTAAGGAACGAATGATATATAGGTTCATAAGTCGTACTAATGACTTTTTGGGAGAATTCTTCTGTATTTAGAGTTTTTTAATTAATTTGAAATTGTCTAAGATTTTTAATATTTTTCCTGTATCCTGCATCATCTGAGTTTGAAGCTCCAAAAAATTTTTTTTGATTTCCTCTTTTCCTCTGTAAGATATTAGGTTTCTGACACTTAAAACCAGAAATATCTCACTTTGAAGTTATGTTAGATAGTTTTATATCAAATACTTAGTGAGATTAGTAATCTATGTTCAAGAAACGTGAGTTATAGAGGTTAGTAAGTCATCTTAATGATTGTTTAGCGAAAGTATTTTCTCTTTTTGAAGTTTCTTTAATAATTTGAGGTTAGGTATTAACGGTCTGAGATTTTTAATATTTTTCCTGGCTTCTACATCATCTGAGATTCAAGCTTCAAAAAAATTTTTTGATTTCCTCTTTTCCTTCATGAGATATTAGGATTCTGACACTTAAAACCCGATATTTCTCACTTTGAGGTTATGTTAGATGTTATTATATTAAATACTTAGTGGGATTAGTAATCTATGTTCAAGAAACGTGAGTTATAGAGGTTTCAAGAAACGTGAGTTATAGAGGTTAGTAAGTCATACTAATGATTGTTTGGCAAAATTATTTTCTGTTTTTGAAGTTTCTTTAATAATTTGAGGCTAGGATTTAACGGTATAAGATTTTTAATATTCTTCCAGTATTCTACATCATCTGAGCTTGAAGCTCCAAACAAATTTTTTTGATTACCTCTTTTCCTTCGTAAGATATTAGGTTTCTGACATTTAAAACCTGAAATAACCCACTTGTGACGTTTCAACATGTAGTGAAAAATAGCGAGAGAATGATCACCGTATGAACCGTATCACGACCACATGCACCACATACACTTATGTTGATTTCTATATATTTCCTCGTCTGTTTACACTAAGAAGAAATTGTTGTAGTCACAGCGTGATAGGTGGTGAGTCTGCTACACGGTACAATAGAGCTGCTAATGCGCCGCACCGTGCAATGCGTGCGGGGGACCCGTTCAGTGAGTACACGATGCCGCGTCTCAGCAGCTCCAACTGTATCGTGTAACTGCTGCTGCTGCTGCTGCTGTGGTACAGTTAGAGCTGCTGCTACCATGTCATGGCGATACTCCTGCCTCGTACCCTGCTGTAACAGCATTGGACCCGTGCAGCTACTGCACAAGTGCTCCAAGCAACAGCTACATTTGCATTCGGTATTGTTTGTCCACGCGCAAGGGAGCAGCAGCGCCGGTTTTTCTCCGTGTACTAATATCAAAGAAATAATAGATGAAATGGAAAGGTATAATATTGTGCGGCTTACGTGATTTTAAATTTGGAAAGAGGTGGTTACGTAGTTGCCAAGTTTGTCTGCCCCGAAATATCTAATAGCAAATACATACACCGATTAACGTTATCCGAAAAATTACATAAAGTCTTTGGATATGAAAGTCTTACAATTTTTTTTGTTGAAAACAACGAAATTAGATAGGTTCGTCCAGCTTATCTCGCCAACGCTCTACCGTCGACGCTGATGGTATATAGCGACATCTGTTAACCATATATTGTAGAAGACGTTCACTTACGTTAGTTGTAAGTAGTGTCGTTGGACCTTCAAGGTTATGCGTACGGTAGTGCCAAAAATAAAATTTTCTTACGTTCTATGTGTATGCCACTGTTTTTAAACTCGTTCTACACCATCAAAATCGATATAAGGGATCGAATCGGTAGACTCATATCATTTGACTTTGGAACGCTAACGGTGACACTTCATTTCAAACGAGTCGATTAAAAATGATGGACCTCTACGACGACTATTCAATTCCAAAAAGTCTGGTGAAGTAAGTCTGAGCACGATTCATAGTAACAGTGGAGAGGTAGTTGGACGCATTTACGTTGGTTCTCCCTATCAACAAGGACACGGAGGTATTGGATCGTTTCTTGCCGGAGTGTTCCGACGAGTTTAGCCCCTTATCGAACGAGGTGCCAAAGCTGTTGTCAAAGAAGCCGTTTAAGCAGGTATAAACATCATGACTGACGTCACCACTAAAAATATGCCTTTCAAAGGGACATTTCACAATCGCGTGAGGGAGTCTGGTGATGTACTAAAAAGAAAACCTGAGGAGATATTAGATAAAGTTATGGAAGATTGGGGTTATAAAAGCGATCGTTTTGGCACACTATTTCAGTTGCAACTGCACAGTGTCTCTGCACAGTCGACGTGCAGTCGTCGTAATACAAATCGTAAAAATAAAAAGGTGAAAAGAGTGCGCAACCAACGCCAAAAGAAAACGAAACCAAAGACAAGTGTTGCATCAGAGAAGAAGCAGAAAAATAAGCAGAAGAAGAACAAAAAGAGAACTGCTTGAGATATGTTGAAAAGTTAGATAAAAAGAAAAGATGGCTTTTTTGCATAGCCACTCCTATGAGTGCTTAAAATCCGAGCCTCTTTTGTTTAATATTTCACTAGCGTATGGCACCCATCGACGGATCGCACGGGATACAATACAAACCGACATCATCGCTTACGGAAGATTCACCGATTGAATTTGTCTTACGAAGTAATGGCGAAGAATACATTGATCTCGCTTATACGATGCTTAGCGTGTCACATTATTCGTCGAAGAAGATAAAGCAGTTAATGCTGACCTAGTAGCTAAAGTCACAAAGGCAGGACCAATCAATAATTGTATGCATTTGTTGTTCAATCAAGTC
Source organism: Copidosoma aretas (assembly GCA_030522625.1). NCBI lineage: Eukaryota > Metazoa > Arthropoda > Insecta > Hymenoptera > Encyrtidae > Copidosoma > Copidosoma aretas. The sequence continues at coordinate 6,270 of JAPYYV010029584.1, read as the reverse complement.
GATATACTCTTGAATCAGAAATCTGTATCACCGCTCAACAACGCGTACGCTTATTCGCTGACTGCAGAAAGGTAAAGGGGGTAAGCTCGTTGATCGAGGCATCCATGGTGGCGAAAAATTTCTCAGGTGAAGTACAAAAAACGTCTGCTACTGTTGTATATCGGTATATTAAATTACAAAAATTCTGGAAATTTATTATTTTTTTACCATGGTTAATAGAATACAAATATGGATGTACATTATTTTTTTCATTCGTAAGAGAATTTTATCACTTAGTCTAATGTTTACATTAACATAACCTAGAATGAGGTGGTAAAAATGAATGAAATACGAAAGAAGACTTCTCTTACCTTTACTTTTTCACTTATCACGTATTAAAAGTAATACTGCTTTTTTTCTCAAAACACAACCCCTGTTTTTCGAGCTTTTATTTTGACTTGTTAGAATTCTTACATTTAACTAATGTTATCTTTATTACATTATTCCTTCGCCTCAGACCGCTCTTACCACGAGAGGTGCTGGATGTCTTTCCGCAGTCAGCGAATAGAGTGTACCTAGGACCATTATTTAATTACGGGCCTGTTGCAAAAACATCCCATTTAAAGAGTGCATTGTGGTGCGACGATACAGCGACAAGGATGACGACGTGGAGAATGCCAATGAGGGACTAGCTAAGTGACTTGCGCTATTACCAGCAAATAAATCTATGGATCTCATTGATCATCTTTATTGTGACGAATATGATTGGGAAAATTACTCATCAATGGTGTTAAGTCGAGATTGCGTTTAGTTAGATCTCGCAACGCTTTTTGCCTCATGGATGTGTTAAATTTAGTTTTAGTGCGCATTAAAGATGCTTATATTCTACTTAGACGCATTCAGATAAGTCTATCAGTTTTACTTGCCCATGCTGAAGCTCTGCCAAAGAGTACGGCAAAATACCCACTTGCACGGGTCGAGGTTGAAGCTGTGACGATGCATAGGGGTAATCACGGTGAGACTTTAGGTGATATTATTATGAAACAGTTACCACAACGAATCATTGTCGGTTTTGTACAAAAATCAAGCTTCTAATGGCAATCGTACAATGAATCCGTTTAATTTCCATCAATTCCACACTAATTCCCTTTGCTTGTACATTGACAGTGTTGAAATTCCTTCCAAACCATTGCAGCCCGACTTTCAAACTGATAATTTTTACGTTGTTGCTTACCATACCTTATTTTCAGACACTGATGTTCACTTTCCCAACGAAGGAAACCACATTGATCGTGAATCTTGTCTAAAGAGTTACTGTTTGCTTGCTTTCAATTTAACACCCGAATCATCAGCCAGCACATGTTCTTATTGGAATCTGAACAGACACGGCAGCGTTAGATAAGACGTTTGGTTTGCTGAAGCCCTGACCACGACAGTAAACTATATCGTGTATGCTGAGTACGAGAGTATTCTTAAAATTGATGCGTCACATCAAATCATTTTTGCCCTTAATCGATGGATGGCGAAATGCATTCATATATTATGACTGCTACGACACATACACGTATCAGTAGTTCTCCGCTCGGTTGACTGTAAGAGTACATATATACGTAGCAATGGATCTAGTTATTGGCATTCAATGGTACAACGTGGAAAATAATCGCACGTTATCTAAAGCAATTGCCGTTGTTGCATTGGATGGTGATTCTTCTGCACACTGGTTAATATCGCTACTGTCAGATTTACAAGAATTAAACGAAGAAGAACGACGTCAACATAGTTGGCTTCTGCCGCATTTTTATGGTCCTGACTATTTCGAAGGTGATGTACCTGTTCACACCAGTCGTGAACTTTTAATGTACCATTTATATTTTTATTAATTTTTGTATAACTTGCTAAATTCTGTTGTTAGATTTCTTGGATTTATTATAAATGTAACTTTGCCTTTTAATTCAAAATTATCATTTCTCAACTTTGAATCTTTCACTTTATATTATATAGACATACTCACTTACTTCGATTTTGAACTTTTAATTCTCTCACTTTTCTTATCTCTTTGTATTTTTAACTTCTCCTTGATGTGAGTCATCGCCAATGTACATATTGTAAATAAGCCTGTGGAAACTTACTTGAACATCATTTTGATCGTTAAACTTACTTGTATGATATGTGTTATGTATAAGATCTGTCTCAACCTGCGATGAGCCAACACCTATTATGCTCCAAGCAGAGTTCTGCTTACCGCTAGTTCCTTTGTATACACTATTAAATAAACACTAAAAATTTTCCATCCGCTAGAACTTGATAAATTTATTTTTACCGAGTCAGTTTTGCTCCGTAAGTTCCTGAACAAAAAATAAAAGATCCCCGCGTGTGGCAAGTGTTTAACTTGACCGTAACAGTACCTTTTAAAATGGTTCATAACGCTTTGCGAGAGATTCCTAAAAAAGTGCGAAAAATTCACGTCAGAAGTAAGGAAAAGAGGAACATTGGACATAAAATTACAATCTGCTAGATCCTTAACTTGGAATATACCAATGATTGTCCATCTTTTGATACATTACAATCGTCTGATTTTAATAGTATACATGACGCCTGGAAACCATCTTTTAAGAAGTATCGATGCGGATTGAATAACACGTATAAACAATAGTCTTGGCTTGTAGATAACACGTATCACGATAGAACAGAACCTACAGAGTTTTGCAATGGACAATCTCCAGACATTACAAATTCTATCACAAATCTGTTCGCACAATGTCAGTGTGTTCCCAGCAGATCAGATTCCACGGGTGTAGATGAAAGTGACGGCATTTGTGATTATTACTGGTAGTCACAACAAACTAGGTATGCATTGGGTTTCTATTTACGTCGATAAAAATTGTAACGGTGTTTACTTTAATAGCTACGGTATCCAACCGCAAGTACCTGACCACATGAATCAATTACGAAAAATTGTAAGAAACTCCGATGGGATATCAAAGAATCACAAAGTATATTTTCAACGTGTGTGGTCGATTCTGTTTGAAGTTTTTATTCTACATGAGTAGCGATTTAGGGTATCAAGTTCAGTCGTTTTACACGGTCGCTTATGGGAAAACTGATAAAAACTCAGTTTTAAGAAAATTGGCCTAATGAATTTTGCCAATTTTTTTATATGCCACAGATAATGTTATAAATTTAATGTGCACCAAGTTTCGCAACGATCATCCGATTCGTTTATGAATAAAAAAATTAATGAGAGTTTAACAGAAACGCTACGGCGCGGCATCGTCGTGTAGCGACTCGCGCTTCCGGCTTCACTCGCCAGATAGCCACAAGCCTCAAAGTCGTTTTCCGCTACAGAAATCTATTTGCGCGTGTATATATTTTATGACTGTGGGTAATGGGTATATCTACTGAAAATCTGCACAGCGTTGTCAGATCTTTACTCGTCGCTTGTTTCCCCTTGCCCCTTAAGCATTTCCCCCCACTAACTGTACCGAACGTCCTTAAATACAAAAAATTGTGTGAAAGTGGTTAAAAACCAATCTTTCGCCAGTTTGGTTCGGATTTTGTGGGCATCGCTTTTGATATGGCTGATTAGAATGATTTTAAATGAACATTTGAGAACATTTATAAGTACTTTACAGAAGATGCTTCAAATTTAGACAACATAAAAATCTATGGTGCCAATTGATATTTAAAACCAGTTATAAGGAAAAGGCTGTAGAAATTAAGGAGAATAGAAAAGCAAGTACGCGTGAAGGCGATGCAATTCAGTATAGTGATAGTTAAGTGTTCAAACAAGTTACATTTGATCATTTACATAAATTTATTGTAAAATGTATTGATTGTAATATGCGTATGATGAATAGTATTTCGGTATTGATGCCTTGTGTTGTGCAGAAATTTATCAAATGTATTTTAGAAGATGGCGCTAATATGAATCTCAAATTGATTCCCGACATCGTGCGAAAAATTATATTGGATATGAATGATAAAGAATTGGAAAAAAAGTAAAAAAATATCTAAACGTGCGAATGGTGTTAAGAAAAAGATTTATTTATTGATACTGTATCTGATATAGTGTAGAATATAGTGTAATTTCATATTGATGCCTTTGTAAACGAGATTGATTGTAGAAGTAAAATGAAAAAATAGATTCATCTTTTTTTTATGTTATCATCATACCCTTTCAATGATCGTTCAATTTCCATACAAAATTATTTTCTGAAATTTTGATAAAATAAAATTTTTGAGTAAAATTTAACTCAAACTAATGATTCAAACTACATTAAAATTTCATACATTCGAGAAAAATTTAAATTTAAAACAGAGAGCTATGAAACGACCTCCAATGATGGCGTATTAAATGTGTATACATTCTTATATATATATGTATATTTTATAAAACAAAAAGTGGGAATCTCCCCTCTTGGTGAGCTGCGCAGGCATGTAACCCTCTACTCTTCCCCCCGAAGTTAGGTGGTGGGTGTTCGATGCAAGTGACACTGCGTGTGTTGAAGTGAATCCTGACTGACATCGAGGCTGGGTGATTCGACATAACTACTCACGTGTCCCTATAGACTTATATAGATAGCCCGCGCATTCAAGCTGCAGAGCCACTGAGACTCACAGAATCATTGTGATATGTACCATAATTCTACCATGGGACAGTGACATCAGGCGCCAAACGACTTCACTCTCTTTCACTCTCTGACTGGCTGGAGTAGGAGAGCTCCCCTACCTTCACTTGAACCTGAGCTCCGCCTACTTTTTACAAGTCAAATACGACAACTAATAAAATACCATGATGACCAACGATAGCCAAGTTGGCTAATCACTTTGCCATTACTTTGCATCATGTCTTCTATTCCAGGCAGATTTTTTTTATTTCATAAGTAGGTGAGCTAGGAGAGTTGTGGACCACCCCTCTTCCCTCCTAGGGTGGTAATAATGAGGAGCGGAAAAAGCGATTCCCGTTCGTCGTACAATAGCAGGAGCTCCCACTCTTACGTCACCACTCTTGAGGGCTGGCAATAGCACCAGCTCTACCGCTTCCACTAGTACTCCCTTATCTACATCTCTGATCAAGCTATAGGTAGGAGGAGATCCGCCTCAGAATGCCATGCTATTACACAAGCTCCCACTTGTAGGATGGCCTTCGCATGTTACAGCTTCTTCCTGATCCTTGATGCAGATCCACGATTCGTATCAAGCGATCTGAAGATATGTAGCTTAACTCCATTATCGATGGAGCAGTGGCCTTTTGACTGACAGCCTCTTTCTTACCTGCTTTGACCATAACCTTCAATCGAGGTCCTTCATACTGTTCGAGACACACTCCTTATCTTTCAGGAAGGACTATGATCCATGCCAGCCCACTTTCTTATCATTAAAAGCAGCGTAAGTATTTATTTTGACGATTGTCTACTCTTACACGGAAAAAAATTTGGACGTAGGGAAACACTACTCGCCCCGAGCTTCCTTCATCCAAAGAGATCGGAAGTGTAGTACATCGAAAATGCAAAGGCGCTAGCGTCGCTAAGCAGAGCAGAAGAGACTCTTCACTGGTAGTGATACTGTGCTTACTGGGATCGCCACGGCCCCAGTCTAAAAGTGGACTCGTTCTAAGAGTGCAGAGCTCGTTGTGTACATACTATGCATAGATAACATACTAGCATTAGTCAAGCCTAAGCTCTAAACAGCAGTAGTGGCGCCCCTGGATACTTGATGCAGTACACCTCAAAATTAGAACATACTGTGTACTGTTGTGACTTGGCTATGTTCCAATCTCTTTGGACGAAACGAGCTCAAAGCAAACAGTGCTTCCCCATGACCAAATTTTTTTCCGTGTACCATCGACGCGGTCCTTCTATGCCTGCTCACTCGAACGCTTTTATTTTTTTAATCGAAGCGAGAAACGTAATATAATTAGCAGGGGCAAGCATCAGCGCGTTGTGTACAACGCTCGGCATGAGTAATGCGAAGCCTAATATACGTGCCTCTTTTCTTACAAAAGATAATGTATCAGCGTTTGCATTCGCGCATCAAGTGATGCGAGTCGAACTTCCAAGGCTGGCTCACTCTTTTACGCAGCATTGAAATATAAAGTAAAGTATCCTATTTCCGGACAAGAGCGATTTTCGGACCTATATCCAGACAGCATGCGAAAATACAAGTTTTCTACGATGAATAAAGCTTGAATTCAAAAAAAAAAAAATGCTAGTAAATTTATAAACGAACCAGTTTTATTTTGACTTATATTACTTAATAATTATATAACCTGTGAACCGTTAAAAAAATGAG
>JAPYYV010029573.1:0-10277 GCA_030522625.1 Copidosoma aretas | reverse complement strand
GCAAGAACTTGTTTCTTTTCTAAAAATGCTTCTTCAATTTTGAGTGTCAAGTTGATCAAACCATCAGCGCAAGACCGACCCTGCCTGAAACCATGTTGGCTATCAGGCAGGATGTTATTTGTCTCAGCCCACCACTGAAGTCTTTCTTTAATTAGAGTCTCAAAAAGTTTACCCAGGCAGGAGGCGAGGGTAATAGGTCTCAAGCATTCTCCATCAGACTTTTCTAAAAAATGTACATAAGCTTTTTTCCAATCCTCTGGAAAATTCCGACTAGAGTATATGACATTAAAAATATCAAGAAGTATAAGATGGTATTTTAAGGGAAGCATTTTAATTAAAAAATAGTCAATACCGTCAATGCCTGGAGCTGCTTTAGAATTTTTTTTGTTTAAGGCTGCGTTAAATTCGGTGAATTGAAAAGGCTTATCGAAAAATTCATTTGAGGCTGCTAAAGGGGAGTCTATTGTGTCAGCAATCTGGTTAGATGGACAGATTTTTTGCAACACTTCTAAAGCCTTTTCGTTTGACTTAAGATTATGTGTACAGTTAACACCTCTGGTATTAACCCAGCTATTTTTCAAAATTTTGCATTTATTCCAAACATACTTTGGGTTAGTGCAAAAGGAAAGGTTTTGAGCAAATTCAACAAAATGTTGTTTTTTTTTGTTTTTAAACGTCCTTTTGGCCACAGCAACAGATTTTTTGTAATTAATTAAGTCACTACAAGTTTTTGAGAACTCCCATTTCCTATAAGCAGCAGTTCTCAATCTCTTGACTCTATCGCATTCTGCATCCCACCAAGAAACTGGGTTTCTGACTTTGGTAACATTCTTATTTTTCTTACCAGTTGCCCTGGTAGGAGTGCAGTTCATAATTATGCCAGTAACCAGTTCAGTAAAAAAGGCATACTTATTAGCAGGATTCTTAGCTTCAAAATCGGAGGTATAAAATTGAGTAACAAATTTTTCAAGTTCTTTATGAACTTTCTCCCAGTCGGTACGTATTGAATATAATTTAAAAGTCTGCCTTTCATACTGATACTGATTAGTGTCGACGTACACAAAAACAGGAAAGTGATTAGAGCCCCAGGTGCTATCACACATTTTATATGCAATCTTGTCAGATAGACCCATAGTAGATATGATGAGATCAAGATTGGATCTGTAATTTCTTCTCATTTCAATATAAGTAAGAGTATCATCATTATGTAAAAATAAATTATAATTATCCAAAGTGTTTTCCAATCTTTCACCATTATTATCAGTATGGTCACATCTCCAATTGGTATTATGTGCATTGAAATCTCCAAGTAATATAGTATTTGGATTACTGATGTTGTCAGCAATCATGTTCCATTGGGACTGTGTGAGATCAGCACCTGGAGCCCTATAACAAGCTATAATGTCAAGTGGAGGTTGTATGCTAGTCACACTTACAGCACAGAGTTCAACAGAGTCATCCGGTGAGACAAGATTACCAATTTCTTTAAAGGAAATATTTTTCCTTAAAAAGAACACAATACCACCCCCTTTTTTCAATTGCCTATCCTTTTTGTACCTCTTGAAACCCGGCAGGTTGAAGTCGTCTTTTTCTTTTTCTACATCTTTGAGCCAGGATTCCACACAGACAATGATATCTAATTCGTTGAGATGATGATACAAATCCCATCGATTACTTGAAAAACTTAAACAATTCCATTCAACCACTCTTAATATTTTTGAGACCACTTTAGTTGAATTAAAATTCATCTAACTATTAGTCAATTAATAGGAGTCAGCTCATCATTTGAGCTGAACTCTTCCTCCGACCCATCTGTCAACCCAACTGAACTTGGTTGATTTATTTTCTTCCTTAACCTTTTAATTCGAAGCTTAAGGCTTTTGTCAGGAACAAAATTTCTGATAGTGCCGAGAGATTCATCTAGGTCTTTTATGTCACACTGAGTATTTCTTACGATATCTGAGATGTCTTGTTTCCCATGTGTTTCATGAAGAAAATTGGCCAAAGTGTTTAAATTAACTTGCAGTTCTTTTAGTTTAAGTACAGATAAAGCGTGTTCCAGCTGAATCTTGATTTCATCAAGTGAGGCATTTATTTCAGACTGAATTCTAGTTTTTTTTGGTCTTGATTTAACTGCCTTATCAAAACGATGTATATCCTCACTGGCATTCTTGTTAGCATCTTCAACAGAACTGAGTGAAGATTCTGGAAGTCTCTTTCTATTTTGGAGAGGTGTGAAGATAGGAGGAGGCATATCAGATGAGCCTTTTGTAGCACCTTCATTCAAAATCTGGTTAGATTTTGTGAAAGGCACAAAGTTTACAATCTGTTTTTTACTTTGAAATGGATCAGCTTCCCTCATACCATCGACAGTGTTTTCTATTTGGTTGCATGACAAATCTTGTGTATTTGAGAAATTTCCTTGTGAGTTGCTGTTATCAAGAGTGCAGTGTTTAGCCAGATGTCCTTCCTCTTTACAAATGAAACAAGTAAGTTTGCCAGTTGTTAGATAAACATGATTGATCAAATTGCCTTTCTGTAGTGCAAACGTAGGTAAAAGCTTGATTTCATCCTCAGTTTTAATATACACCTGCCTCCTATGGCAAGAGATGTGTGCTATATCAGGGTCATCAGTACTGATTTTAAGGTGAGAGATCCTTGACACTGGTTGAATATCCATTTTGTTGAGAGCTTTCATAAGAGCTTCATCGGGTATAGTGGGAGGAACATTTGAGATGACTACTCTCTTGTTATTAGCCCTGAGGGGCCGGATAGATAACACTTGGCCGTTAACAGTTATCTCCCTAGTCGTGTTACAAAGATATTTTGCAGAATCCACACTGTCGAGGTATACACAGACTCTTTGATTAGATATTCTCGACGCATACCTCATTTTAGATGGGTCAATGTGTTTTTTGAGCACCCGCAGGTATTCTGTATATCCACCGCCTTCAATGGCATCAACAACACTAGCCATATCTTCAGTATAGGATATTTCTACCGTTTGTGCATATGTCTTCTTGTAGTTTTTTTTTGCTGCAGTGGAGCCGTTTTGGTTGCTTGTTCCCATGCTAATGGTAAATTCCCCTTCAGTTTGTTTCTTGCTTGTCAAAACAGTGCTACCAGGGGTGAGACTGCTTTTTTGTGTTAAACCATAAACTTTGTTGTCTTCGTTAGAAGCTTTTAGCTCCATTTTTGAGGTTAAGTTGAAGACCCCCGCAGAGCAGAGTCTTCAACTCAGAAATCTTTCCACCGTCTCACTGACGCGAAACGCTTGGCCAGAATAGCAGTTACCCGGGTCGAGGCGACCCGGGCACATAAAATAAACCCACAAACACCGCACTTATCAAACTTTTTGTCTTCTACAAAGTTACTCGTGCGAGGAGCTTATCTTCGTCCGTAACGTCAATCCATTCTCGTCGCCTGTATACCTACCTACCTATATTATATACACGGGAGGCACGAGCTGGCTTTTAACGCCGCTGGAATATTTATTGGCTCGCGTCTAGCGGGACCGGCGGCGGTGTAAAAATAGAGGAAAATCTTATTCACGAATTTTATAAATTATCCCCCGTGGGTACACGTCGTATGTATATACAGGGTATATACAGGTGCACTTACTCTGCAGTCTCGTGCCGTCGCTCGACTTACGATGGGAAAAAATCACTCGCCGTCGGTGAAAAAGGGCGGATTTTCTTATTCTCTATTCGCGACCGCCGCCGCCGCCGCCGCCGTCGTCGTGCAAATAGGAAATGAGTCTGATGAATTGCGCAAACTTGAGGATGAAATTTGTATACGTATATTCTTAGCGGCTCAAACTTTGCACCGGGGATCAAGTGAATTCTTCACGAACGTGCGGTATTTCACATTGGAAACTTATCAACGTCGGGCAAACCCGCGCCCCCTACCCTACAATTAGCCCCCACCCGACGCACAGACGAGCCCGAGCGACGCGTTCGACGGAACGCGCGGAAATTTCATCGGCGCTGGCAAATCGCGCATAAAGGCCCCCCGCACCCTGCCAGTGCGCACACACACACACACCGGGGAGCGTTGGCGGGGGGGGGGGCTGAAGTGGCGCGCGTCCGAGTTCAAACACCCGCGCGCGCTCGTGACTCGTTTTCTCGAAGTTCGCTGCGGCAGCCGGCGCTCGAGCACCGGTGGTGGTGGCTACCCCCCTTCCACGGGCGCTCTTGTACTCGTTCTCCCTTGCACTGATTCACGCACCAGTCGAATCGTCCCCGTAGTCGTGCCCGCGACTCCGCGGTGCTTGCATTAGGCGGGGGCCTCCTCTCCCGGCTTTGCAAACTCTCTTTTTCGGTTTTGCGCCGGCAAGGCGCAGGCAAACAGGCGCCGCTGCTTCAGCTCTACTACCTGTCGCGCTCGAACGTGTCTGTGATGGCTGTGTGTGTCTGTGTGCACGTATGTGTCGCAAAACTCATGCATCGGCAGCAGCGGCAGCTCGGCAAACTTTTGCTCCGACGCCGCGCGTTTTCCGAGCCGATTATTGCTCCCTTGAGCGCTGGAGTATTCCGTACGTATGTACAGGCGCAAAACCGCGCCTCCGGTGCGAGTGATGTACGTGTACAGGTATGCAGGCACCCTTTTCTTCCAGCCGCTTACTCGCGGCTGTATCCGGCGCGAGCTTCTCCGCTCTTTTTTTCATTTTTCTGCTATTTTTTCTTTCCGTTTCAACTTTGTTAATTTACCCCTGCCTTGAAGCACCGCTCCCTCTTACTACCCACCAACCGACTGCCGCTACTGCTGATACTATATACTGCTACTTAAACGGAAACTACTTTTACTGCCATTGCTGGAGCCTCGCTTTTTCACCGGCGCGCCAAACTTGTCTTATTCATTGAAATTTAATCTCCTCGTTAGCGCCCGTTCGCCCGGACTCGGTCCTTTTGACCCGCGTTTCAGCAGCAAATGTCGCACTTTGCACATACGTGCTTGAAAACTAATTATCCCACTTACGTTCGGAAAAATAATTTTTGTTTCTGTACGCTCGCCTCAAACGATCCCCCGCAGAGTGCGGTTGTTCCGTCATATTCCGTTGATATCATGTCTTCTCCTGTCCGAAATCTGGTAGCCTACGGGTGATTGTGATGTACCACGCTCTCATTGCAATCCGTCTAAAAATATACCCGGAACGCGGATAGCTCCGTAAGTAGGCGGTCGGTATACGCGAGGAGTTTGAAAATAGCACGTTGGCGCATAATACACAGCGTCGGGGAACTTTTTCCCGCCAACGCGAGCCACTACCGCCTCAACGGGGGGGTAATGAGCGCACTGCTCGCAAAAACGGAAAGAAGAACAAAAGTTCCGGGGCCGGAGAAAATGGGCTCGCTCCTCCTCCGTTCGTATTTTTTTTTTCTTCTCCACGAAAAAGATCTCCACCTTCCGCACGGTTTGGGAATGCGAGAAGCGGGTGGTGGGGGGAAGTAGTGCATCAAGGGGGAGGCGATGGCAAGAGCAGCGAAAAAAAAGGAGCGGAAAGGGCGCCCGCGAGCAGACAATGTTCGCTGCATCGCGTGGCACGCGGTACTTACTCGCGCCGGGCGCGTTGCTCTCAGGGGGGGCGGGGGGGGGGGGGGGGGGGGGAAGACAGCCCATTAGGTTACCTCCTCGGTATACAGGGGTTGCAACGCCGGGGGCGAGAAAAATCGCTGCCGCGCACCCCGAAATTCTAATTTTCTTCCTCCCTGCGCCCCTTCTGCTCTCTGCCGTATACTGTTGCACCGACATCAGCACAGTGCGAGCACACGTAGACACCCATTGTCTCCACGGCACAGTCACTCTCCTCGCGACGGCATGCGGCACACACACTCTCGACCTACTGCAGGCCGTTTGCATGAATTAGAATCGAGTTTCTCCCTCCTTTCCATCAGATTCCCCGCGCGACGCTCGGGAGACCGTTCGAAAAGTCTCGGCTCCTCGGTCGGGAAAATAAAAAGGCGCACGGATCTCCTTCTTGCGCGTACGATCAGCCTCGGCGCGAGTAATTCCAGTGTATCTTTGCCCGGGGCGCTCCGGCAAACACGAAAAAATGTGATCAAACAAAATTTACACGATCCCCGCGCGAGCCTTCCGGCGAGTCCGTGGAAAGCGCGTGGGCCCTGGCGTTGCGCAAAGCGGACAAATTGTTCGTGTTCTCCGAAAAACAAATACCCGCGATTCAGGGGCACCGCGGGCTGGCTGCACGAGTGTTTGACCTACGGCCGACGGACGGCGCGGGCCTGCTGTTTGAACGCATCCCATTACGCGCCGGGAGAGCCGACGTGAAAACGCGAGTCGGGCTATCGCGGAGACTCCTGCGTCTTGCGTGCCGAGCGATCGAAGCAGCGAGTCCCGGCCTTTCGCGAGCAACGGCTGGGTTGTTATACACGCACACCCGAGCTCGAGGAAAGGAGTGAGAAAAATAGGGGGAGGTGCAGCGCTCGATTTGGCGCTATTATTTTCGAGAGCCGCGAGTCGGGCCTCTCGCCTCGATCGGCCTGCGGAGGACCGACGGGAGGCACCGGCGCCGCGAGGTTCCCGACGCGCGCGAGCGCCTCGGCTCTCTAATAACGCGATGATTACATTCGTCCCGGGTTAACGTGGGTTATTTATTTACGCCGATAGTACGGGCCGCGCTTATCTCGAGCGCGAGATCGGGCATCAACAGCGTTCCCCCGCCCGTCTGCCGCTGGTCGTGCGTTCCGGCTTCCATTCGCGCGCTCCCGTTTCGTCCGCGCGCAGCTTATGCGTCATCTGATTATACGGCGCGGTGAAAGAATCTTTTCATCCCGAGATATCCGTCGCGGATGAATTCGCGCAGGGGTTCCAAGAAGGGGGCAAATGAATCTTCGAACGCGCAGCTTTCTCGCTGCAAGGATGATCAGAGGTATGATGGGTACGTTTCGTCAACTCCAACTTGTCCAATACCATCTGGTGCGGCACGCGCGTGGATGAAAGCTCGTATATTTGTAAGAGTACTCTTATTCCTCAGTTTCTTTTGTTTCCAGTCATACGTCAATTGTGGGTGCTATGATACGAGCATGCTGGAGCACACTTTGTTTGACGATTCACTCACAACGTAACTTGGGTTAGGTCGACGTTGCCACTTTTTGCGGGTAAATGACTGTATTGGTGTGTAATACGCACGAGCTTTGTGATACGGTATGAACAGCACACGGCGATAAGTTCGCTCGAAGGACACGGGAGAACTCTCCGGCTGAGTCAGCGTGACATGCAATACCGTGAAAGTTGATACTAAAGTTTTGCGACTGGTAACGTACGCTGCAAACCGTAATACTACGTAGGTACAAGTAAGTACCCATATCTGTTGACAACTGCGTTTGTTGTTTGTATTATTTTATCAAGCAAATATCCATCACTAACTCTAAACAGAGATTCAAAGAAAACGGTATCAACGAATGCAGTGCCGTAGCGTTCACGCGGGATGTCGTGTTTTTTCTCCGCCTTATACCCTTGAATTTTCCACGTAAAGTAGACTTTAAAAACAAAATAGAAAAAGGGAGAAAAAACGAGATGACGCAGAGACGTGGAGGCTCGACTTTATGAGGGAAAGACGGAAAAAAAATAGACGAATGGAAAAAAAACACTGTCTCTGTTCATGGCCCTGGCCTGCTGCAGCTGCCGAGGGAAGAGTACGGCGTGAAAAAAAAATTTGACGCCACGGAGTTCCTCGTAAAGGAGTGAGAACCTTTTTCTCCCGGAATTATCGACGAAAAGTTGGGGTTCTTGGCTCCAAAGGGCTCGTAATCCTTCTTGGCGCAGGGGTTATAAGGTGTGATGGGAAAGGTGCAGGCCTACGGGCAATTTTAAAAGTATAACTTTGGTCAGGAGACCCCGAAGTAAAAAAAAAATTTACGAGGCAATTTATAGAACAAACAGTTTTTTTCATCCCATAGGAATGCGGAGGAATATATCTGTGAACGTATCATACATCAAGTGTTACACGGGTTTTTGGAGTCTTTAAGTTTTTTTTTTGTACTCGGGGGCTCCGCGCGCCAACCGCCAAAATTTCATTAAACATAACAAATTATTTTCAAGATTTTTATTGAAAAAAATCGAATTACTCGTTTTTTTTAACGCATAGATTTTTTCCTAAAACAACGTACGGGTTTCACTGTTTGAAAGACGTTGACTCAGTCTTAAGGATAATTATTTTCATAACCCGCGAACGTAGTTTGAATGAGAATCACGCGATCTCAACTTTAACCAATCATATCACGAATAAAGGGCTTCATTCGAAATTATTCTCCTTTGTAACCAGTGACAAAAAAAAGCTAAAGTTGTTACAAGAAGAAACTGTTCCGAACTAATTGGCTCCTCAACCCTACGGTTTTAAATTTAAAAATTGTAATCTCAGAGAAGGGCAACCGTCAAAAAAAATTTGTGAAAAAAAATCACTCGCGTCACTTTTTCCAAATATAGTTCAAAATTAGGAAAAGATGTAAAATTTTAATCCGGGATCGGAGAATACAATCGGTTATTTCTTACTTTCACTCGGCGGAGTGATTCCTATCGACCCTTCCATCGGGACCCTTTTCACTCGCGCGTCCTCTGCCTCTACGTACCAGACGTAGGTCATATGGTGCGGATAACACACACGAGATAACGGTTCTATAGAAACCCCCCCCCCCCCCAGCAGCTCTGTCCCTCCCATTAAAAACCATAACGTCCTATTCTCCTCGTGCCCTCTCTCTATTTGGACTGCCGTACCATTTCTTCTTCTTCGCCCACCCCCTCCGTCACATCCCATTTTCCGTTTCAGCACCGGTCCCCCGTGAGGAGGTATAGTACTGTACAGGTCCGTAGGAATATTGCACCGACTTCGCGAGCGTACGTGTCCGCTATAAGTATGCACACACAGACACGGAGGAAGGGATCACCCCCCCGTGGACGGTTATGTGGACACTACCGGTCATTGCGCGTACACATACACGGAGGGTCATACAGTATACACACAGGACACGGACGAAGGGTATCGGGGAGCCGGACGTGCCCACGTTATACCCACCCACCCTGGACGCGCGCACTCGGGCTAAATTGTCTATTTACATAATGTCGGCGTAATTAAGACGAAAGCGAGACCCGCGCGCGTATCCTACGTGTGTGACGCGCACGGTCCAGCCGAGAACGAGGGGGGGGGGGGGTGATTCCCCGGCAAGGGCTGCGCGCGTCTCCCCGTCGTTTCCCCTGCAGCAGTAGTAGCGGGAGAATTACTCTAATTAGGAACGCATCTTCATTCCTGGCATCCCCCGGCTCGACGGAGCTTCTTTGCGCCGGTCGCAGATCCGCTGCCTGTGCGCGCTCGGCACGGAATGGACTCTGGGGGGGGGGAGTACCAACCAGGTCCTCGAAACGGCTAATGAAATACGTGGTGGCAGCGGCCGAGTCTTTAAATTAATTAGATATTTCAGTCGCGTCCTAGGCCATGCACTGGCTCGAAGTATACCAGGGTATATACGCCTGCCTGCACTATTATCGTTCTAGGCTGCTGCCTGCGCGAGTTTGGGCGGAGGTGCTGCAGCGCGCCCCGCGCGTGTCCGTATAATTTTGAGGACTCGTGCTGCGCGGAAGTCCCGCCTGTGGTATATGGTGCACGTGGCTTGAAGATTATTCGATGTTATCAGAACTGCGCGCGAGAATACGGAGGGATGGAATCGAAAAGTACAGGATTTTGTAAACGCGAAACGCTGGTGCCGTACCAGGAGATATCCATTTTCGCACGAAATCATTTTAAAACGGTCGATCAGCAGGCGTGGATGCGCAGCAAGGTCGAGGACTATTGTACTTAAACGGCCTTGCAGCTGAAAATGACGTATGATGGCCGAGGGTTGGGGAAAAAGCCGCACAGTGACGCTCTCTCCTGTGTACTATTTCGGGCTGCTCTGCGATCGTTACGGTTCCGTGAAATTCAATGCACACCACAGCAGCCGTTCGACACGGCGCATTTATACCGATCCTCCGCGTGTTGTTGCGAGAGAGAGAGCGTTGGGCCCGTTCACGCGGGAATCAGTCCAACGCGCTCCGGAGACGCGCCGCGCCGCTGGGCGACCGAAAAGTCCAAAGTTCACACGGGCGCCCCGATCGGAATAATATGAATCGATGGTCGTCGGTTGGGCGCACAATATGAGTATAGTAAGTGTATGATGTATATAATACACGGATGGCCTCGACGAGCCATAATTTCAATTTGCCAGAGGTGTGCCAGCAGCATCAGCAGTTGCAGCAGTTGCAGTCGTCGAGAAACGGGCCATGCGACC
>JAPYYV010029561.1:0-10601 GCA_030522625.1 Copidosoma aretas | reverse complement strand
GGCAAATATACCCGCCGAGATCAAAGCCCTCGCTCGCTCGCTGGCAGCAGGGGGGGGGGGGTCTCGATTGCGCCTGCGGAGATTACCCCGCGAGCGACGGGACCCGCGGGGTTTTTTATACCGCGGCGAACCGTTCGAAGACGCGAGTCGTCTGTGTTATGGGAGAGGTCCGTTCTTTCTTTCCTCCCCCTCCTCGTCCCGAGTCGTCGTCGTCTAGTCGTGGCGTGATAAACGCCCCCGATAAATTATTCATGCCCGCTGGCATCGACTTTCAGCCAGGTACTTATGTACATATATGCGTGCGTTCTTTAGCTGATGCTCGGACGGACGGGCGGGACACCCCATATATAGCCTCCCACAAGTGTTCCATAGGATACGTCCCACTCGTAGCTGGCTCGATGTTAACCCACACACATATAATATAAAGTAATACCTCCTACGGCCATCCCTTTTCACTCCTCTCTCGTCCCGGTCGTCTCGCGTGTCTTCTCGTTTATTTATAATACAACACGCGGTCGGTCGGTCGGTGCGCCGCTGCTGCTGCCCCTTCGGGCCCGCGGGGAGAGCAGGACTACCGTTTCGTATCAAACAATCGCGAGGGTATAAGTACACGCGGGTCTCAACTTACGGATCGGTGTGCGGTGTGTGCATACGTATACATCGTACATACGGTCCTCATCCTCTCACACTTGTGCCCATCACGACCGTAATGTGAGATTCACGTGTACGCTCCTGCGACGATGGATTTGCCTTTAATGCGCTGCTGCTGCTGGGGATTCTCCTTCTCTCCTTTCCCCCTATTTTTTTTTTTTTCTTCATTTTCTCATCTCCGACGTGTGCTTCTCGAGGTTTCGGAACGCCGCTCGGCAGAGATCGTGAAAATTTATCGCCTCGCGTGTAATACGTACCAGGAAATTGACGGAATTTATCGGAATACACGAGGCGGCGTATCTTTTTTTTTTCTTTTTTTTTTTTTCTTTTTCGCTCAAACTTTTTGGTTTCCGTATAGTACGCGAGGATTATCGAGCGAGTCTTGAATAACAGGGCTATTGGGGGACTTTCGAAAATTCGGTAAATCACGAGTGATGATGGTAAATTAATACGCCGGCCAGGATTCGTGTACGGATAACGATGGATTACCGATTTCAAAAGATCCCCAAAATCGTCGACCCCTCTTCCTTCCAGTGGGAGGAAAGAAACTTACACGTGAGTATGAGGTGCAAAATAAAGAACAAAAAAAAATAAAAGAGCCGGAAAGAAGAAAAAGGCCGAGCGCTGCGAAAACCGTCGAAATCGCCAATCTTCTTCCGCGTCACGTGTGCTCGTGTGAGTATGGGTGTGTGTGTATACTACGGCCCCGAGTCAACTACCCTGCACCACTACCTTCCCCTTCGATTGCTCGCATTTATATTTTTGTCTGCTTCCATACACCCCTTCTCTCTCTCTCTCTCGCATCCAGACTACAACGCCCATAACCACTTTCGTATATACCCCCGCCCCCCCCCCCCCCTCGCAAAGAACCATCGAACGAGAAAACGTTCCGATCGTCGGGCATTTCCTGCCGGGGCGACGATAGAACTCGACTGCTGTAGTACCGTATACAGTGGAAGGGTGAGCGCAGCAGGAGAGCAATCTTCGCTCTCTCCTTGGCATCGGGCTAGCGCCAGGCTGCCGCGGGCACTATATATCGTATACTGCTCTTATTTCGTGTGTGTGTGTGTGTATGTGCAGTATGGCGTCCGATTACGCACTAAACGGAAAATACTCGCGATAGGGCCAGGAAAGTGCGGAGCTGACAGTATGGCACGAGTCTTTTGGGGGAGGAGGGGGGTTAAATGTGCGTTTTTTACGCGGAATCGGTAATGCCGTGCTTTTATCGAATGAGACGGAACGGGGAGATGTTTTTCTGGAGGATGGCGTAAGTACGCGTGACGAATCAGTTCTTACATCTGTGAGTTGGTATATATACTGAGTGATAGAAGTAATGGATGCTTTGGGAGAAATGATATGCAAATGGGTCGAAGGACTGCATTAGAATCCTTCGGGTTGAATTGGAATTTATCCAAAATTACAGAGTGTTCAAGTGGACTGTGTTAAGAAAATAGGGGCCGAGCCAGAATCTGATGGGCTAGATTGAGCTCGATATTGGAGTTAGCCAGGAGTCTGGTATTAGCCAGGTTAGTTGTAATACTCTACTGGTATATAGTCTACATCAGAATATCTGTAACCAAAGAAGAACCTATTCAGAATTCTATGATGCGCTAGAATCCTTAAAGTTACTTTATTATGTGCTAGAATCTTCCAGGCTGAATCAAAGAAACCCCTCAACTAAATTAATATCCTGTAGGCTAATTCATAATCTTAATTAATTAGAATTACACATGCTCAACATATATTAAGTAATTGGAGTAGGAATACTCTAGATTACATGAAAATCCATATTATGTGCCAGCATCTTCAATGGTGAATCAGTATCCGACATGTTAAATCAGAATTCTAGACTAAATTATGACTGAATCAGAACTACCCGGACCAATTATTAAGAATCCATATTATGTGCTAGAATCCTCAAGGGAAAATCAGAATTTTCCAAGCCGCATTTGAATTCTATATCGTTTTATGAATATTCTTATGTTCAAAGAAGGAATTGGGAATATTCAAGGATAAGTTGGAATCCGTCGGGCTTAATTAAAATTCGTATTACAAATTAGAATAAATTCTCGCAGCTGAACTATATTATCTCAGTGAGGATTATCAAGACTAAACTAGAATCTTCTGGGGTAAGTTCCGATGGAATTTTACACTGCAGAAAAAAATTAAAATTGCAGAAATAAAACTGCAAAATATAATGAACAAATGAGAAAATATAGAATCCCAGCTTCCACTGTGGACGCGACTCACACTCGCGAATTGATTCGAACGAGCATATGAACACTCTATTTCACTAAACGAACGCCATCGCGCATCGCAACTGCTCGCCCCGATCAATTTTAATCCACCTCCCCCCGTATCTCCCCCTTCAAATCCAACACCCCATAATACGATACACCGATCGCGAGGTAACAAAAAAAGAAAAAAAAGGAAAACATCCGCGCGGTATCATTTCCTCATAAATTTCAATAAACCAGCCTCAAAATAACATCACGCCAGTACCTATACACGCACTACCTACTACAACATCGTATACACTCGACACACGCGGCGCCGGCACCCCATATGTGCCCTCGCCCAAGAGAAACAGCTTCCCGCAGCGGCCGTATACCTATACTACAGTAATGCAGCAGCGAGCGGTGCAACATGTGTACGCACGAGTTTCCGATTGCGACTATTGCGGCAATTTCGCTAGCTCTTGGGAGTTGGAAGCTACAGCGTACGTACACATATTATACCTATATACACGCAGGGAGAGATGGCAGTATAAGCACAAGGGGGGAGCCATACTGGCGCGTTACACCAGGGGGGGATGCGATTTTAGAGAAGACCCGCACAGATGATTACCCCTACTCGCTTGTTGTATACCTGTATCTGTATATCCATTTGAAGCACATTGAAGTACATTGTGAAGCGTCTGCGAAAGAAATTGACTGCCTCCGTTTACGAGACTACTATGTATATGTACCTTCCGCTGGCGCTGGGACTCTTTCCATCTCTCCGCTCGTACAAGTAGCTATACGGCTATACATACATATACTAGGGCACTCCCGAGCGAGGAAAGAAGGCAGACATCGGGCGGAGGCGCGCCGCTTTTTCCGCGCGCCCATTCTAATTCCGCGCCGTGTTCCATTATCTCCGTTCGGCGAATCTGCCCGCGAGCGGAATCCTGCAGCCCGCCGCTACTGCATACTTATATATATATATATATATATATACGTACTTCTGCGCCCCCTCTCGCGCTCCGCGGGAGTTGCGCCATTAATTTTTAGCCGCCGCGCGCCGAGTTCATTACAAGACGCCCGACTCTCTCTCTCACTCGCAAGTCTTTTCCGTCTGCCGTTCTCCTTCGCGTTTTCTCCCTCCCTCCGTCCGTCCGTCCATCAGTTGGTTCGCTTTGCAAGCTATCTCGCGCGCGCCTCCCCCTTTTTCTCCTTTAGCTCCCGGAGCCTTATCTTGTTTACCGTCTTCGTTAGCCGTTTGACACTTGCTGCTCTCGCGCGCGCGGGGGAGACGCATTTTCTTTTTTTGCAGTTGGAAAATTGTATTTGCCCCCCCCCCCCCTCCCCAGGGCTGTCTTGATAAATCGCGTTTGGCCAACGACATCGGACGCGTTGTATCACGGTATCGCCGACGCGGTGATCCAACGATCATTGCTGCTGTTGTTATTGACGTCATTGTTATTGCTTTTACGCTGTTGGCGCGCGTTAATTGCTTATTAGATCTTGTTACGCGGGACTCGTTCTCCCTGTCTCCCCCTTTCTCTCGGTTCTGTGCCGCGATGTTGACGGTGTATGATGATAATATTAATAATAATAATAATAATAATAATAATAATAATAATAATAAGTATGCTGCAGCTGTGGCGTGTGCAGTACAATGAGCACTTTGTTTAATGAGATGCTTGACTGTTGGTTTGATTAATGTCGTGTGGGTGTGTCCGGGAGACCATGCAAATTGCGTATATACTAAAGTGTATCGATCGCGTGTACACATACATATTATATCTGTATAATATACGTCGTGCGCGAGTTCGAAAGGATGGAGCCTGTTATTACAATCAATTAAAACATTGTTCGGATGAAAACGACCAGCGTGAAAGTTTTGTCGACATGATTTCTTTGGAACTAATTGCAAAGATCAGTTACTCTTGCTGACGTATTTTAGCTTTCCAATCGAATGTGTAAATTTTCTCTGACATCGCTTTATTTTCAATTACCACACTACCTGCAAGAAAATATAAAGATGCATGTATGTTTTTGATAAAAAGTAACTAAAGTAACTTTGAGAACAATGAAATGAATGTGTTGAGTATACAATTTGACCTTATCATTGACAGTTTTTAAAATTTTAAGGTACGATTTTCCAAACAAGCGCAAAAATAATATTGAGTGTATGCGCAGAAGACTTTGTCGAACCATTTTTGTTTTTTCCTATAAAATTAAAATTCAATTGTTTTATGAACATTTACAATGTAATGGAGTTTTCTTTGATAAACTTTTCTTCCATTCCCATATGGTATTTGGGTGTAAAATCGAACTTTACGCACTTGTGAGAAAAACTAAGAGTTTCAACCACTTTATCGGCATCAGCTTGACCTTCACTCGTTTACCCAGCAAAACCGACAACGGTCTCAATAAAAAAAAAAAAATACCCGACCGACAGCACCAATTGTTCAACACCCAAACACGCCGTGCCCAACCAGCATTCTTCACCCACATCTTCCCTGCCCTCCCAAAATACATCGGCAACCGACTCGAAATTGAAACGCCACGTCGAACCTTTCATCCTGTCCCTCCCTCTCCGCATACACATCGGGCCAGTGTAGCGCTATCAGAAAAAAAAAGACTGGCAGCAAAGACGGGGAGAAGAGAGAGAGAGAGAGAGAGAGAGAGAGAGAGAGAGAGAGAGAGAGAGAGAGAGAGATGAACGGGAGCCTAAACAAACAAACAAATAAACGCGCCGAGACTACGACGTCTCGCGCCGCTGTACATACAAGAAAACGCATTAAGACCAAACCTAATAAAGATCATCTCCTTCGGACCCGCATATATACCCCCTGATGGCTGTGGCCCCCCGACTTTCTCCCTATGTAACGTTCTCCTCGAAGCTGGCGCCCCGTCAACCAGCACCACCCACGCCCCTCCGTCTCCTTCCTCCCCCTCCTCGTTCTTTCCTTCCCTTCGATATCCAAGAATAAGCCATAATCACTCGGCAGCAGCAACTCCTACGTCTCCACACGCACACACGCGCGAACGCAGAGGCACGTACCGCGGCCCCGAGAAAAAGGATCCCCCCGGTATATATACATAATGTGTGTCCCTCTCGACGCCCCCCCCCCCCCCCGGGCGCGGGGAAGGGTCGACCCCCAAACCCCCACCTCCCCCTTCTTCCCCCCCCCCCCCCCCCCCCCCCCCCCCCACATAGCCTACACCGTACATTCCCCTATTATACCATCGCGCACGATCATACGTCACACCTCCGCGCGCTCCGTACGCGAATTCGTGCCTGTATCGCGGGATATGATTCGTCGCTCCTATACATACGTGTACAATGTAGACGAGTGGCCGGCCGGCTCGTAAATCTTCCCCGGAGGTATGTATACGTGTGTATGAAGGAAGAGGGGAGGCGAGAGAGAGAGAGACCGCCGCGGGCACTATTTATTTCCGCGGTTTATTAACGAGTTTGAAGGGCCATTCGTCAGAGTCCGGGGCTCTGACTTAATTGCCCCCCTTCGCCCCAACACCACACGTACACGCCCCGTGCTCTCTCTCCGCTGGGGCCCCACGTCCTCCGCAAGTGTGCATGCGTTATGCGCGCGTGGAGCAGCGCATGTATTATTAAACAAAAAAAGCAGCGCCCGTCGCCTCTCGACTTTTATCGCCGCGTCGAAGAAGAGGGCCTCGCCGGCGCCGCATCTCCTCGTATAATTCGCTCGATCGCGTCGTTTGTCAATTATCCGAGTTTGCGCTCGGCAGGCGTTCCGTCCGCGTACTGTATTTTACAGTTGTTGCCGGTGTGTATGCATGTTTCGATGATGAAAGTCGCGGGATCATCGGGGGAGGGGGGGGGGGGGGGGGGGCGGGGGGGGGCGCCGGGTGGGTGTTGTTGTGTGGGTGGGGGGGGGGGGGGTGGGTGGGGGGGGGGGGGGGGGGGGGGGTGGGGGGGGGGGGGGGGGGGGGGGGGGGGGAGAAAAGAAACGGTCTCTGCTTTTGTATTACTTTTTATATCTCGGGCCACGAGCGAGCGTTTAATTACCGCTATCTAGCGCCGGAACGTTTCGCAGCTCGCGACTCACTCCGGAATCGCATGGCCGATGTAAATTACCCGCGCGAGCGACAGCCCCTCCCCTACTTTTTTTCTTTTTTTTCATCATCTTTATCGCTCGAGTGTATTTTAGCGGTTATTTTTGCCGTTCGGGCGAGGGGGCGCGTGCACCTTAGCTCCGCGGCGATACACGCCCGACGTCGCCGCAGAAACGAAATTAGCTCGCAGCTATGGGGGCAGCAGTGGTGGGGAGGAGGGGGGGATTAAATGAGAAAATTTTTAATTACCCCTTATCGAGAAGCGATCTTCCTCGGGCCGAGATCGCTTCGTGCGGCGATTCCTCGTACGGGTATTCGTACGTCCCTCGGATTTCGCGCGCGCCCCGTGCTATCAGGACTTTTATGCCTCTTCGTCGCACACGTTCTCGCGGAATATGGTCGCTTCTTTTTTTCCCCTCCCCCGTCGCGGCGAAATTAGATTTTACCAAACCGAGGGAGCCCAATATCCCGCGCGGCGGAAAAATGAAAATCTCGAGGCGCTGGCCCCGATCCGTCGGGCCGCGAAAATACGCCCACGCTCCGAGATATACTGCCGCGTAAAATTTCGGTTTTAAGAGAAAAACGCGGAAGGAGGAGGAGGAGGGGGAAGATGGACGCGCCGCGTCGGCCCCAGGCTCAAAGGGAGAGCTACGGGGGAATATTAAAACGGCGCGCGGCGGTTTACGGTACGGCCGAGCCGTCGATGATGGGATAAATAATTCAGCCTGTTTCTCCGCGGGCCTTATTAGCTCGGCCGGGGCCGTAAAAAAACTTGTTACTCGGGCGGCCAGCTCCCGCGCGTTCGTGCGTCTTGGCTGCCGGTGCAGGGGGAGGTGATGCTCGTGTACAGCTGCCGATGCAAATTTTCCGTGGAAAAATATGAGTCGGGGGGGAAGTTCGTGTTTGCTGATTAGACAGATGAGCCGGGGTGAGGTGTGGGTATTATACTCTCTTGATTTGAATAAGTGAAACATCGCCGATTCGAAGTGAACAACTTTGAATTATTTAATTGCGAGTTGGTGAATAGTCGTTGGAAAAAATCATCGAAAAGCCGAATGGTGTGTTTTTATTAAATCTTTTTCGTCTTCTCAATTGTTTTCTCGTTCAAAATGTGATGCATCATTTTCGCTGGAGGAATGTTTTGTTCAATACTCAGTTACGTGTATAAAAATGAAAGAAAATTTTTTTAGCCCAAAAATGCATAAATCTGCACCGACATATGTATTGAATGGTGAAACAAAAACAAAAAAGCAATCGGGGAGTCAATCAACGCGCGCCTGCAAACACTTGGCTCACCTGCACTCGCAGCTCAGGCGCGTCCCGTGTCTGCAGTGCAGTAGGCGCAGGCAGGTCTGACGAAAGACTTACCGCCACTACTGTACTCTGGTTTCCATGAATACTCATACCTCCGCATCATCCATGCAGTGTGCACAAGTAAGTACTTATCGGGAGAAAAGAACGAGAGACGCCCAGAGCGCCGGAGAAAAAGATCCACGGCCATTCGGAAGTTTTAATAAAGTTACGATATCTGCGCCGAGTATAATAATACGCGCGCACTGTGTAAGCGGGGGGGGGGGGGGGCGGGGGGTGGGTGTGGGGGGCGGGGCCCGGGGGGGGGGGGGGGGGGGGGGGGGGGCGAGTGCCTTTTTTCGCTCTCCGTGGGAGAGGAGCGCCCCCAACGTCGTCGTCGTCGTCGCATCGGCGCTAGACGCTCCTGCGGGAGCCAAGGCAGGCGGAGACGCGAGTAAGAGAGACAGGAGGAGGAAGCAGCGGAAGAAAGTTTATAAAATATTTAAAAGTACGGATCGCCCGGGGCGATAAATTTCCACTTACATTTTATTTTCGTTTCGCCGTGTTCGTTCGCTCGCTCGTCGTTTCGTTGCGCCACCGCCTGTATAGTACACCTCCGCTATCCTCCACCACCCCCTGTGGAGACGAGCAGAAAAAACAACGAGGTGGATGCGGAGACGACGATGGGGGAAGACATCAACGATGGGGGCGCGTAGTTATACCTGCGTTATGTGTGTCTGCAGTTTGAAAGTTTTCGGATCGCGGATGCCGAGGATATTAGAAGAGTCATTGCAAATGTTTTCGTTAATCCGGGTAAAAATTTATTTTTATTTTTTAGTTGTAAAGGATATTCATGAACGATGAAATAACTAAATACGAGGACCTTATTATATAACCTATTACTGTATTACATAGTATGGATATATGTTATTTAAAATTAATCTATTCAAGTTTTAAGTGTAACATAAGTCTACTCACAAAACATGATCTCCTTATTCCTTACTACGTTGTTGATCGCTTAGCGCTCAATAAATACGTGCTCACTCGACGAATGACTAGATCACACTGAAAATAAAGCATCAGGTAAGGTGCGCAGATCATTGCACAGTATATAGTGCGCAGCTCGGCTAGGTCACTGACCACTGACTCACTCAGCTGACTAAGCTCACAGTCAACAGTATGATCTAGTCATTCGTCGAGTGAACACGTATTATAAGGAGCAGTCAGCGATCAACAACAGAGTTAGAAATAAGGAGATTATGTTTCGTGAGTAGACTTATCTTACACTTGAACCTTTAATAGAGTATACTTTAATAACATATGTAATTACATAATATAATAAGTAATATAAATAACACGATGATAATGTATACATGTATATATAATGTATATAATTTTACTACATAATATAATATACATCTGTCATTTCACGAAATACAGGATATTTCGGTGTGTGAAAGGATTTTCAATATTCAGAGTTTATAATATTTCTATCACTTTTTTTCCATGTTATGTGATTTCCTAACTATCCGAAAACTTAGAACCCGACTCTTTTTTCATTTTTAGAAAACGCATGTTAATTTACATGGGATTTTAAAAAAGCCAAGTTCACCGTAATGATACTTTTTTTGTAAATTGTGAAGTCCCAAAAAAGAATTTTCAACGAAATTTAGTAGGGTAAATATTGAATACCAAAATTCGTCGTACACTGTACTCTAGTTGAATTTCTAGCTTAAAAAAATTGGTCGATATGCTTGTTCGCTCTACTGTACAAAATGGACAAATCCAAATCTCAGAGAACGGACCGCTTGGCCCAACCGAATCATCTGTCTCGTGCAATCGGAAAAAGTATCAAAACTAGGCTCCACAATTGGAACGACTTGTACACTTTCAAATTTTTTTTTTTTTTTCATCGTCATAAACGACTAGAAAGGGCGCTAACTCGTTCCGAACCTTCGAGTATAGGAGACGAAGGTATAGATACGAGTTTGTTAACTTTCCCTCGCCGCGCTCCTTACTCCTCGCAATACATGTACAAACGCACTCGAAGACTAAAGATACCAGAGAGAAGACAGTGTAATATAGGGGTAGGGGGGAGAGCCGAACTCGTACATATTAGAAAGAAGCATCGGAGCGAAGCAAACAAGGCAGCAACAGAGAGAGAGAAAGAGCACAGAAGTTGGAGCGGGTGGGGCCGATATCTAATTTGCCGGAGTTGCGCGTACAGTACTGCGGAAGCTCGCAATAGAAGGCACATCGATTCCCATCGCGCGCTCGCGGCAAATAAGATACCTATACTCGCGTACGCGTATTTACGTGTACATGCAGGGTACACACGGCAAGAAGTAGGAGAGG
>JAPYYV010029556.1:0-15215 GCA_030522625.1 Copidosoma aretas | reverse complement strand
AGGGGGCCGGCGGGGGGGGGGGGGGGGGGGGGGGGGGGGGGGGGGGGAATCAGCGCCGACCGATGCCGCGCGTGCACGTTACAGGTATACTCGCGCGCGCACGAGCTCGAGAGCTCTTGGGTCGTGCGGTGCCGCCTGTGCAATGATAATGCGGGCCCCGACAGCAGTCCCGACTTCCCTGCGCGCGTACTTACTCCCGCATCCTCGTGAGCCTGCAGCTGTTGCTGCCTATCTGTCTGCCACCATCCGACCGGCCGGCGGTCGCCTCCCTTCTTCCTTCCACTTGATATCTCGCGTCGGGGGAGGTGGGGGGGGGGGGGGGGCTTTTCACTGCTGCTGCTGCCGCGCGTCTGTCTTTCTCGCCGCGGACGCGAGGCCCATTATTCGTCGCTGCACGCGTCGGTTACTCCCGACTGCTGTGGCAGCGTCATTGAATTTTGGATTTTCATGGGGGGTATCTTGGGGCGGATAGAATTACTGTATCAGCGATGGTTCGCGGGCATATTCGTTGGCTGAGCAGAAAAAATTGTTCGCTACAGTATAAGGGAAGAAGATGGTTCGAATGGTAAAACATGGGGAGGGAAGTGAAAAACAAAGAAGAAAAAAAGAGCGAATACCGGTGAAGGCGGCAGAAACGAAAAAACGATCTTTCAGGGAAAAAATTAGTCCGCACGTAGGTTGGGGTGTGGAGATGAAAAAAAAACAACACGTAACTAGTCAAAGTTCTGCACTTACAGAAAAAACCAAGAAGACTCCTGGCTTTCGACCCCACTGATTCTCACCTGGTAGGTCTGACAGGCAGATTTCAAGGAAGAATGGAGCCAATTCTCTAGATACGTTGGTTAAAAAAATGACTAACGCAGTGGCTCAGGAGTATATTAGGATGATTAAGGCTTGTAAAGCCAAAAGGCATCAAAATGGGTGGGCAAAATCGAAAGGTAACAACTCAACCAGAAGATTGAAAATGCAGCAGTTCAATCGTGAAATATTACGCTCGTACGATTTTGCTTCACGATTAAGCGGATTTTTTTTCAGTATCTCACTCCATTCGACTCCTTTTAATGATTCCATGGAATCCCCGCGTTTCGTTGCATCCGCACGACGATCCTTGTGAATGCGGGTTATTATTTCGTTATTCCGAGCTCTTTGGGAGCGCGGTTCGCCCTTTGTGTGAAATATTCATCGTCGGACAAACAACTGACATTACACGAATGTCCATTATACTCTCCCCAACAAAAGCCGGGAATTCATATTTTTTTTTTTTTTTTTTTCCTTTCCTCACGCCCCATCACGCCCTTCGGCATTATAAACGTATCCAAGCACTTTACAATTTTTCCTTTCAATAAAACATTCCTCAACGCCCTCCTGAAACATCAATAACCCCCCCCCCCCCCCCCCCCCCCCCCCCGATCTTAATATAACGTCACAAATCGGCCTTTGGGCACGCCCCCCCCTCCCCCCCCCCCCCCCTGACCTCTCCCGCACGGAATATCATCAACGGAGCCAGCCCTTCGTGCAGCGCGTATAGGTGCCAGCGAATAAATTGTACAGCAATTTCTCACAAACGAGCAGGCATGATAGCTCGAAGCGAAGAGGTACGCGTGTACGGATGGGTATAATCCGTCGAGGTGTGTGTGCTTACATTTTACTTCCATACACATCTGCAGCACCAACAGCCGTGTGCACGCAAGGAAGGGCAAGAGCATGCAAAAAAAAATCCAATACATATGCCAAGAGAAACTCGGCAGACGAAGCGTGAAATCGCCATTGCCGTTATCACTTGGAGTGTGTGTTAAAAACGTTACTCCTCCCGAAGAAATATCGCGCCGTCGTTTATTCCCATCGATCACGAGACGTAGAGGCGAGGAAATCGGGGGGATGAAGAAAAAAGGGACTTCTCTCAAAGGACTTTAATCGCTCGCTCGCGAGACTCCCTTTTATATTCACCCGCACGTATATATATATATGCATATATACGTACACCGCTACGCGGGCGGTAAAAGCGCGCGCGACGAGCCTATCCGTCTCCCGGGATGACAAATCTCGGGAAGTACAATTTTTGTTCTTCTCCCCTTCCACCCCTCTCGCAGCCACGCCCGCGCTTGCTATACCGCTATTGCTGCTGCTGCTGCTGCTTTGGCAAAGGGACTGAAACGGCGCTCCAGCCCCCAGCGGCCCGGCTGACGATTTAACTTTCCCAGCCGGCTGCGTCCATTAGGGAAATAAGAGCGAACGATTCCAATCCCGTGAAATTGTGTTGTTGTTGTTTCAGTTGTTGTTGTCATCATCCATAACGAGAGGGCGTTCGCGGTGTTTGGGAAACTGCGTGCTCCGGGACTGCCGTCGAGTAAATGTTATTGCGAATGCCGATAAAGATAGATATACATATATTGATTCCATCGCATAATATCGCGCACTCGTCGAGCAGAAGAATATTGTGAAAACGTGAGAGCTTGCGGCTTATCTTGATCCGTTCGACTCGAGTTCTCCAAGTCGAGTCTTAGTCGGGATTGATTGCTGGTTTGGATTGAGATCGGATTTCTTTCGGACCAAAAATCATTTTGACGATTGATATCATAACTTGCCCGTACGTGAATCGGATTTGTGCTGATCCTGATTCTTGAACAGTTTATTGCACATTGTGTTTGTGTATTTTAATATTAGGATTAATGAAATACATTCACTGTCATCAAATTTAAGAAGGTAACCTTGGATCGTGAATTTTCAAACTGGCTTCGCCCGCAAAACGTATGAATTAAAAATTTCGAACCTCACATCGCGAATCGGATAATGTTAGTCGCGATTTAAAATTCTTAATTCAACTAATCAATCAGAGCTCCAGATTTTACGCATCGTCGCTTCGGTAAATAAAAACAAACAAGTCCCTGGTCATTAACGAATCGTGAGAAATCGAGCCCAATCAAACGTCGCATTCATTCGGAAAGTATTGCAACTCCACGGATCATCGATTCGAAAGGCACGTAAAAAGGGGCGTTCAAAAACGCGGAATCGAAAAAAAATCGCGACCGACTCGCCGGCGACCCCGTCCCCGTAAGCCGCGCCAACGTTCAAACACCACCCTGCCCGAGACTCAAACGTGTTCGCACACATTTGCAGAGTCCGCACACGCGTGTCAAAGTTGTCGTTCAACGACTGCAATCCACCATGCCGGTACGTACACACACATATTATACATGTACCCGCGAACCAACGAGAATGACTCACTCAAGCGCGACGCGAGCGTAACGTACACGACGACGGTCCTTAAAAAATCGACAGAGTAAAGCTCAAACTCGTCTAATCGTCCTCCTCCCCGTCGTCGCCACCGCATACACGATCCGAGAAAATCCCTCGTCCGCGCGTGCAAACACGTTATCCGGTTCTATCTTCCGCGCCGGCGAGCTCGTGCCGTGTGCCTCTGTGGAAAGAAAAAAACAGTAAAGGAGAGTCGGGAGGGGGGGGGGGGGTACTAGAGATAAAAAGGGTACGTGTACCTAGCGCCGAGCTGTCTAATCACGCGCTGCGTGCGGTAGGTCCGAGAGGGACGTACATACATTATTACGCGAAGCGAACGAGCGAGCGTTTATTTCTCGTCTCTTTACTCGTACCCGTATATACATACTTGTAGAGATGGATGGTACACTGACGATGAATTAAAGTTTCTTGCTTACGTGAAAGTCGGGAGAAAAACGAGTTATTTCTTATTATGGTACTTAATTTCCGTGTCGTACTAACAAGCAGTTTGAAAAAAAAGACGGTACGTTTTATCAACGAGTTTAAAAATGCAGTGTGCAAAACCAAGTAGAAACAGTCGAGTGGGATGAGACAAGTCATTAATAAGAGGATAACGTGTGTTACAAAACTATAAGTAAAAACAGTTGAGTGAGGTAAGACGAGACATCGTCTGTCAAACTATTAGTAGAAACAGTCTAGCGAGGTAAGACGATACATTTATGACAGGATAATGTCTGTTGCAAAACAAAGTAGTTACAGTCAATTTAGGTAAGACAAGACATCGTATAGGTATAAAACTATAAGTAGAAACAGTCGAGTGAGGTGAGACGAGACATCATCTATACAAAACGATAAGTATAGCAACAGTCAAGTAACGTGAGGCGAGACATTATCTTTAAAATTATTAGTAGAAACAGTCGAGCGAGATAAGACGAGACATTTATGAAAGGATAATGTCTGTTGCAAAACAAAGTAGTTACAGTCAATTTAGGTAAGACGATACATCGTATATAAAACTATAAGTAGCAACAGTCTAGTGAGATGAGACGAGTCATTAATAAGAGGATAACGTGTGTTACAAAACTATAAGTAAAAACGGTCGAGTGAGGTGAGACGACATCATCTACAAAACGATAAGTAGAAACATTCAAGTAACGTAATATGCCATCGTCTTTAAAAATATTTGTAGAAACAGTCGAGCGAGATAATACGAGACATTTATGAAAGGATAACGTATGTTGCAAAACAAAGTAGTTACCGTCGAGCGGTGTAAGACAAGTCATTTTTAAGCGAATAACGTCAGTTGCAAAACTATTGGTAGGAACAGTCAAGTGATGTAAGACGAGTCATCAAAAAGCGGTATTTTACAAAACTATTAATAAAAACAGTCGAGTGTAGTAAGACGAGCCCTGAATAAGTGGCTAATGCCTGTTGCAAAACTGTTAGATGAAAACAGACAGATGAGGTAGGACAAAGACATCGTCTACAAAATCATAAGACTAAACAGTCAAGTAAGGTAAGACGAGAAATTTATAAAAGGATAACGTATGTTGCAAAAGAAAGTAGTTACAGTCGAGTGGGGTAAGACGAGTCATTTGTAAGCGAATAACGCCTGTTGCAAAACTATTAGTAGGAACAGTCAAGTGATGTAAGACGAGTCATCAATAAGGCGTATTTTACAAAACTATTAATAAAAACAGTCGAGTGTAGTAAGGCGAGCCATCGTGTTTGAAACTATTAGTAGAAACAGTCGAGCGAGGTAAGACGAGCCATTGATGAGCAGGAACAAACAAAAAAAGCCAAGTTAAATAAGAGAGCATGAAAAAATGATAAAAATTATGGCTCATCGTGGACCAAGCGAAAATATGCATGAAAACGAAGCCATGCACTCTCGCAACAGCAATTGCATAACATCCACACAATAAACCAACCGTTCGTCGCACATGACGTGCACGCGACCATCATGCCTCCTCCTCGAGAGCCCTCAAGCAAATCGATCGATCGGTCGGTCGATCGAGCGCATTTACTCACACGCCGCGCACAACAGACGCACGAGGCACACGGAGGACGGAAGAAAGACGCGCCGCGCCGCGGAGAAAACCGCCGACCGCCGGCACGGTTGGGCGAAACCGCACGCAGGCTCTCGAGAGAGCAAAAAGGGATGCACGCGAGTACGGGATACTCATGGGAGGTCCGCTTTAGCGCGAAGAGCGCGTCTCCGTCTTGCGTCAAAGTGCTTTGTGCACAGCCTATACGCGTGCCTGTACCTACGCAGGGCTATGATGGACGACGAGCCGAGTCCTGGAAAATTAGCGCTGGGCCCTTGAACGGGCGAACGTCACAATCGAGCCGATACTCTCTCCCCTCTCCGTGTGCACATGTGTATAGATGTAGCGTGCACGTTTGTCTCCGCTCCATTGGGTGCTCGCACGCGTGCGGTATGTATAATTGCGCGCTCGAGACTGTACATGCGAAACGGCTCGTTTGTACGTAGATATACACATGCATATATGTGTGCGTGTGCGTGTACGCTCGTGCTTAGTTGCTTACGCATTCATAATATACGTACACCGATGCGCAAACCTACATTGTATACGGGCATCCCATGATGCTCAGCTGGTGCGTGTGTCTCTACGCGCATATACATATACTGCGTTGTTGTTATTATTATTATGACATTGTCGCCGAGGTGATACGGTGGCTGATCGGATGAGGGTGTGGTCGGAGAGACGCTATACATGGACGATAGGGGGTGTACGCGTGTGTGTTGATGTTGTGTCGAGTAGCATCGATGATTATGACGATGATGGTATAATTCAGAATAATAATTGTACAGATGATAACGTTACCCTTTGAATCCCTGTAATTTTCACTGTTGTTCGATTAATTTCATTCGTGTTTGGTTCAGTAAACGTAGATACATTTCTTGAATGATTGACACGAGAATCTTGTCCAGGTGGCGGTTATTTGTGTTTATTTGATACATGTATTCGTTTATTTCATTGCTTATAGGTATTTTTTCTTTTTCGCGATCAAATCTTTGAGCGCATTCTTCCGTCAGTTCATATTTGAGCAACCGAAGAGTCAGCTTCTCGTGTTAAAATAATAGCCCAACTACAAGTTTTGGATGAACATCATAATAATAATGACGATGATTATGTACTTTTTTTTTTTACACCTTTCGCATATAAATATACGTGAAAATCAAACGAGCGAAATGATCGTCGAGCAAGCTATTATACAATCCACAAGCAGGTGGTGCGAATGCATTCGCGAAATATTTTCCACACCCCCGCGCAGAACCGCACCGGGACGTAGAGAGCCGAGACTGCCGAGCTCTTGCTCTTTGATGCTCCACTTGTATTTAGATAAGCGGATCAATTTTCAGCTCGACTAACCGCGCCCAGGGCAAATATTCGGAGAACGAGGAGGAGGAGGAGCCGGTAGATTGAGAAGAGACTCGATTTATCGAGAGAAAATTGCACGGCACACGCGAAGAGTGGGGCGAATGAAAGGGGAGCCCTCGAAGGGGAAGAAAAAGTGGGAATCGGGGGGGGGTAAAGATCCCGGCCTGCGGACAAAGACGCGTAGCGAGCGCGCAAAGTACACATAGTTGCCTGTAGCGTGTGCCTCGATGCGCCCGTATACGTTTGGCCCCCGAGCGGGGGCAGCACGGAGACCCGTGAGAATCCCCCCCCCGTCTTTTTTCTCCCCCCCCGCTCGGTCCTCCCCTTCTTTTTTTTTTTTTTTTTTTTTTTTTTTTATATATTACTTTTAAGTATCCGCCGAGAGGGAACAAGTTGCACAGTTGTTGAAACAGTTAGTTGTTTTTTTTCTTTTTTTACCTGCTTTCGCGGACAGAAACGACCAGCGTTCGCCAGCCGCGCGCGAGGGAGAATCTGGTCGATCGAGCACACGCGTCCCCTCCCTGTGCGAGTCGCGGCTTGTTAATATTGCAGCACGAGCGACTTTCGTCGCGCTCCGCGAGTGCGGCGTTGGGGCTCGGTGTGGATTGAATGTCCATCGTGTTGTATGCAGAGCAGGACCAAACTTTTTACTCGATCAGCCGTACGGGGTTGTTTTGATGCGGTTCCTTTTTATCTGATGCAGCGGGGATGAAACATTACGGGAAAAAAGTAAAGTCGAAGGTCTTGCTAAATTTTAAACGATTGTTTTCGAGTCTGCCAATAGTCATGGACAAATTTCGCAGATTTTTTTATTCAATTCCGAGACAAGATTTTTAAAATAATAATAATGATAACTCTGAGAGATGAAAAAAAATATTACCCAAGTACTGCGGTGTTACAGATAAATCACGACTGATGCATCCTGCGTGGTTTCAATTATTTGACGCATACGAGTTCGATCTCTTCGCATTGATTCATGCTAGTGTGAGATGCAGCGAAAAACGTAACAATTTGCTCGCAACGATATTCATTTGGTTTCACACAAAAATGTTCTGAGCGAGACAAGGTTGCATTTTTTGATCAACATATAAAGTCAGTACATACTTTGTCACTTTGAACCACATTTTACATTTTGCTGGATATTAAATTTTTACATGAAAAAATCAAGTCTTAAAAATTTTTCATTCGACCAGTAAAACAGTCGCGCATCATTGCCACGATTGGCTCTCGACCGCGGATTCGCGTAGATTTTCTCCCAGTGGTCTCTGACAATATCGAACCTTGATTACATTTTCACGCGAATCGTCTGGAAACCGTCGAGAAAGCGCTCTGCAATAAACCACGCGACTTTGTTCGATCGGCCTCCAGTAACCTCACCTTCGTACCCCCCAACGTGCACCGCACGAGTAAAAAAACCAAGCATCACGCATCAACGAACCATCATTCAGCAAGCTGTACCCAGAGCGATCGCCGCGAGCTCCCAGAGACACGGGGACACACAGGGGCAGAAATAGTACCTCGCCTCGATAGAATCCGCACCGCCGTCGCCGCCTCTCCGCAGCCGAATCTTTCAAAAAACCCCCCGGTTTCTCGCGCGAGCGGTCGCGGCGAAAGCTGGGGAGGAAGAGCAGAAGGGTGGGGGGGGGGGGCGCATTATCATCGACCGCCCTTGCTCGGCGCGAGCGCACGCGCGACGGCGGCGCCTCCCCTTCCCCGCGCGACGCTAACTTTTTCAATATCCGACGTAACGGGCCGAGCCCCGCGTCGTCGTCGTCGTCGCCGTCGTCTACCCTTATCTCGGTGGTTGCGCGCAACTCTTTGCGCGCGAGCTCGTGATCGCGCGGGTGTGCTGTGTGCGCACAGGCGGATGCATTCTCTCTCGTCGGTGCTGCGGGGCAACTGGGGCTGCGCGCTGCGTGTGTTGTATATATTATACCTGCTTCCGGAGTCTTTCCGCGGCCTTGTACCGTGTACGGTTCGGGGAGTGTGTCGTCACGGTGGAAAAGGTAGGCGCGTTTAGCACCTATCCGCGAAAAAGGAGTTCGGCGTGAAAAAAAAAATACAATCATACGGTTAATCGTACATTTTTACGTGTCACGAATAATAATGATACGTAAAAGGATCAAATTAATATTAAAGCTCGACGGTTGCATCGTGGAATTTCAATGTTAGGGGCTATTTCTCTGTCATTCGCGTGATGCGGATGGACCGAATCGTGTGCAACGATATTTTTTCTGTAATTAATATTCTTCATCGCGATGGGGTTGAATCGTATCCTTTTTCGCGGCAAACTCTGAATCTTTTCCGTGAACACCGTTAGATGATACCTGTCGTTTGTGAATAGCTGAAGCAATATTTCTTATTTTCAACATGTTACATTACACCGTGATTAAAATTTTCGCGCTTGCACAAGCCTAATAAGTAGATAAATTGCCGCGGGTACATCTATACAGTATGTGCGAACGAAAAAAGAACAAAAATACACCCCATCGCACGCTAACAACATTTCCACCCCGCATTATATATGTACGACAAACAGTTTCAATGAACAAATTTCTCGTCGTCGTCGTCGTCGTCGTCGTCGTCGTCGTCGTCCAGCTCGCAATCAACAGCACTTTTTCCCCAAAACATAAACCTCGTTCGATCGAGAAAACAAGTACCCATACGCACCGGCGAACTATTCGACCATCCGAACCGATCGATTGTCGCCGGCGCGTGCACGCACGCGCTTTCCAATTAATTGTTTCCCCCGTTGAAAAAGCGCACCCGACGCCACCACTAGAAAACGGACCGACATTTACGGACTCGAAATTGAAACATCATCACTTCGCAGAGCCGCGTTCCGCGGCAGCGCAGACGCCCGCGGAAAAACCCCCGTCCCTCCCGAATCGGGCGCCCTCATTACTCACGCGGCGCGTGCCCGAGGCACCTGGCGCTCCCCGATGCTCTCGGGTTGACGGGCAATGAATCTCTCGCGCGCTCGCCCGCCCGCCCTTGCGCGCACGACACGTGCGCTCATCGCGAGCGTCTTTTATTCAAATCGGGTCGGATGTGTCCCGCGTGGAAATGAGGACGAGACCTACTCCGCGGAATTTATCTTACGGGTGAATGAACGTCCGGTGGGGACTCTGTTGAGATTTTCCGGGGGTCGGGTGTCTGGGGGACGAAACGTATCAGTCGATATTTACGATGCTTTTGATACTTCCGCGGGGATGATTTTTGGAAAGAAGTATCTTTTGGCGCGCTGCGGGGACAAGAAAGCGTAAGTGCGGCCAGTGTCGAATAGAGAAAATCGACGAGAACTTTTTTTTATTCGTCAAAAAAATTTCTATGAAAATTGAAAATCTCTATGGAGCGAGAGAACAGTTTCTGGGTCGATTGGGGCATGATCCAATCATTGCACGCGGAGGAAAATCAATTTTCCAAAGGGGAAGAGGGACACGCACTTTCCCTTGTGACAAAAGAACGTAACTTTAGACGTTTTTTTTTTTTTACCAGGTAAAGTCGATGAGCGCGGCCACACGCGATCCAGCGTTAAAAGCCCCATGAGGATACTTACAAAGGCAGTTAGGCTTTTTTTTTCTTCTTGTACAAACAAAGCTCCGGCTCGCGCTAGTACCAAGAAACGAAAAGCGCAAGTGCTTGCAAAAGGTTCTTTCAATGTGGAATCAGTGGACTTTTGCACTGACCTGCGGTATACCGAGTCAAAAAAGCGTAAGTGGCACTTATACGGCCTTTTTCCCGGGACAAATTTTAAAAAAATGCCATTTAACGTGGAATTCCCTGACGAATCGACCGGTGCAATTACTCGTTAGCGACAGAAATGCCGCCCATGGATTTTTTTTCCGCGGCACGTGGTGCTTATCGTGCGAAACAACGATGAAATTTCAACGATACGTTTTCATTTGACCAAAATAATTTTCCAAAAGACCACGAGGGGTACAACGCGACGCGCCCATCATCACCGTCCTCCCCCCCCCCCCCCCAAAAAACCCAGGCAACGCCCCCCCCCCCCCCCCCCCCCCGCCTCCCAAAAAAAGACACGGAAACACACTCCCCCGCGTAACACCCAGCCCCCCCGAAGGTTGTTGTTCCTCGGGTCTGTTTTTTCCCCGACGCAACAACAGCACCCCGTACACGCGCAGCCAACACCAGAGGGGTGTCCCCGAAGCGGGCACCGGCACAGCGGCCCGCCATAAATCTCCGTCCCCGACTCGGTGTACTCGCCGCTGTGGCACCCGGCCAACCGTCGGACGAGCCCTCCTCCGGCCCGCCGCTTCTCCTTTCACGGCCGAAAGTCAGGGCTACGCGTATGTAAGTTTCACACCCGCGTGCGGAACCCCCCCCCCCCCCCCTACACTGGGCGCGCGTGTGTACGGACGGTGCGAGGCGGGGGCGGCCCACTTTTGTACGTACATATATTCGAGCCCGATGATGGGTGCAAGTCCTCGGTACAATCGGACCGTCGGCCGGATTCGATCGCTCGATCATCGCCTGTTGCGGGCGAGGGCCGAGCGATTTTACCTTCGCTCGCTGGAATCGAGTGGATTCGAGCGTGTATTTATTTTGATTTTTGGGCGAAACGCCCCCGTCGTCCTGTGGATTTTCGTTATGCCGAAAGCGTGCAGCCGACCAGTGTTCCCGATTTCTGGCCGCGAGCCAGGACTTTTAGGAACGTCGTCCGGAAAGTGATTATTTTTGTATTTACAATTCTCGATCGTTCGAACGAGTTCGACTTGGCTCCGAACAGAGATATGACGATATTCATGCTGGCGCGGGACTCGGCCATTTCTCTGATGAGTACGATACATTCCTTGCCCTAAAGAATGATCAACTGCAGCTCTTCGTTTTGAATTGTAATTTGAAGTAAACTTTGATGAATGCAAGTTATGTTAAACGAGACGTAAGATTCGTAAATTGTTTGCGTTGGAAGCCTTTCGACCGGTTTCATATATGTGAATCGGTGTTGGGCAACCATACAACGGAATAGTAGATCAAGATCGAGAGCACCAATGTAAAGTACAGTTAACGAGCTGCACATCGGAAGTCCTGATGGAGAGCGGCAGATGGATCCCAGAACCCCGATAGCTTTACAGGTTGACTGCATTTATGAAGAATGAAGATTTAATGAGTGTGATATCAAGATCCAAGACTTCATCGGCTCTTTGGAGATTCGAGCAGCCTATGGGACAAGCAAATTTTAATAAACAAAAGGTAATGCAGAGCCTATGAGATGAAACAACGGTATATGGCGCTTAGCTGCGTCATTCATAATTAGAGACATCGTTTCTGCAGTTGTGCAAACAATCGAGATCGGTAGTATGTCAGAAATCCAAAATTTTATGAAAGTTGACGATTGATATATTGTTTTGCATCAGCACCGGGTTTGAGGATTCTATGAATCGCTAGTCGACCCATTTCCCTCCTACTTTAGAATCTATTTTACCATGTAGCAAAATAATTTACGAATGCAATGCGAAACTACAAAATCTGGAGTCTAAAGAAATTTTTTTTTTTCAGATAAGAAAATCTAGGAATGACCAAGCTTATTTTTTAACTGGTGATACTCACGTTATTCTGCTTTTAACAATTATTCCTCAAATCCGAAACCACTAGACAAGTTACAGTAAGTACAGAGCTTGAAACTTAATGGAATGTTTTTTTTAAATGTTAAAATTTAAATTTTTGTAGTTTTTCTTTGTACCACCGCTATTTTTATAGGTTAAAAATTTTCCAAAAACCAATGGTGAAAATGATCAGTTATACTTACGTATTGAGAATTGATACTTCGATGAATACAAATATATATTTTATCTTGCAGGAAGCTCGAATCCATGTAATCTGTATTATCGATTGAAGTCGATAAGGCAGGTTGCCATTTCTGCAGTTTGATATTCCAACCGGGGTAAGGAAGCTATCTTCTTTGACCCAAGTATCCATATACGATATGCATGAGAGGCACCAACAGCTGTAACAAGTGTTGCCTGTAAACAGGAACTAAGGTAATAAATACTTTTTTTTAAATAATAAGCACTACATGCATGTCTCAAAAAGTTAGGTCATAATCTTGTCCGAACTGTTTATAGCAATAATATTATTTCCATGAATTCTTCCCCGCTACAATGTTTTATAAAATAGTAGAAGATGAAAAAAAAGATACTGTAATCTCGTAAACTTTTGTCATCGAAAACTTTTTTCATCAGAAGTTTAGTAGGCCCAATTAAATATATTATTCACGTATTCTCCTAAACCTCGTAGCATTTTTCTGTGACTGTTGTTTTTAAAACTATCGATTTAAAAAATGAAACATCACATTTTATGGGGAGTTCTTGTTTAAAGTTAAAATCTTTGATTTCCATACTTTTGTTCTTGTTTGATTACTTGTAACTTTAAAATGAAGGCACTGAGCCTTTAATTGAAACGTACCTTTTTCCGCGCTGAAAAACATTTTATTCAGGTGTGGATCCATATGACATTATTAGTCAACAGATGTATGTATGAGACATAAATATTTGGACTGTATAACTTTTTGCTCGAGCCAAGAATGATCTTTAGGCAAATTGACAAAATAATGCTGAGTAATCTCCTGAATTTCCCCCTATCTTAGATGAGTTGAGAATGAAGAATAAGATACAGGAAACCTCTCCGACGAAAGGAAATTAATTCGTGTGTGTAGGAATTCGTGATGGATCGCTTCGAAGAGAACGTTCTTGCGCAGTTTTCGTATGTAATCAATACAGAACAGATCAATGTAATTGTGATAAAGACTCTCAAAAAGCACAGAGGACAACATTGATTTATTAGTTAAAGTTGAAATAAAAAGGTGCTTGCTGCTGGCACTTGTTACGAAAACAAATGTTGGCATTCGTAAATTATTTTGACGCCTCGGGCGAAAAACATCGCGTTTCTGTAATCCGATGATAAACATCGCTTCCCATTTTTTTGGACAAGGGAAATGGTTTTTTCGTTTTCCAGGACGAAAGAATCATCTATTCACTCTCTTCGACCAAAATCATCTTTTTTTTCTTTTTTAGAAAAAGCTTTTTTTTTTCCAAGGAAAGAAAGAATACCGTAAATGTTCGGCATACCTTCGAAATTTCTGTACCACGTTTTGATGTATTTATCAGTTTCATCAGCAAGTAAAGGAAGGTGTCATGGAAAATGGGACCAGAAGATGAAGTGGTGCAGGGTGGGCGTACCTAATGGATCGTCAAATCTGAGCGATTGGCCATTAAGTTACTTAGCCCCGCGCCATCAGGACACCCTTCCCACTACAACTAATAGACACGATGATGGTTGTCTCGTTCGTTTTATTTGGACAGTAATATTTAAAAATAATACAACACACGAAGAAAAGTGAACGAAGCCAAACGATACACTTGTGAATAAATAATAACGACGATTTCGAAATAACGGGCCTGCAATAACCCGGACGATTATTTTCAGCAGGTTAACTCCGCTTCCGTGACATTTCGCATCTTATTTCTCGAAACCGCGATCCGAGTGATGTTTAAACATTCGTTTACAATAATTTTCCATCGACGATCGAAATGCCGCGAGTCGCCTGTCCTAATCTCAGTTTTTCCCCCGACCCCCTACCGTTTCCCAAGCATCGTACAACTCGGTACAAAACAAACGGCATCGATTGATAAATCTTCGGCTTTGATCGCAATTACGAAGTATCATGATGATAATAACGTAACGTAAAGTAACACGTGGAATGAATCGCCTACCAACTTTCTCCACAGCTGCTGCCCGAACGTATCGGAATACCGATTATAAATAGCAAAAGCCAGGCTACTGCTCTCGACTGCAGTATTTCACGGCCGCCGTATACTTGAACTTCCCTCCATCAAATTAAAAGTCCAAGCCGGAGATAGGAGGCAGAGCAGCGTGTACACAGAGCCCCCGGTATCGAGCGATTCAAGAGCACGAGCGAGAGATAAAGAAAAGGCTGATTACATAATATCTGTATTTACGGAGAGAGAGAGTGGCGGTCTCGGGAGTGAGATAAGCGTCGCTGAAGCCGAGGCCGGTCTCTTGCCCCGTGGCACAAGTTTTCACGGAAGTGCACACGTAGCGCCGTTGTATACAATGCGTGTAAAAAAGAACCGCCCGTCGAACGGCACCACCGCGTGAAACCGAGAGGACCGAGGGGAGAAGAATCCCATGGACCGCTCTCGGGCGGAACGGAGAAAAACAAACACGGTCGGCCGCCGCGGCTGGAAAACGTTTTTCTTGCGCCCTCGGCGCGTCCAATGTATCTACCGCACCAGCGACGGGAAGCGGAACGAGCCGTCCGTATATATATATATATATACATGATACACGTCGAGAGGTCGGGAGAGCGTTTTAGGGCAGTGAGGAGCTGTTTGCTTTCGGATGACGCTTTACAAGGGACGGGGACGCTCGAAGAAGCTTCGAGCCTCGTACCATCCGGACTTACGGCAGGATGGTCTGTTCACCCCGACCCGCGCGGATGAGTCGAGTGGCTCCCGCGTGCCTGTTCTGTATATATAAAGGGCGAGCTGCGCGTGTGCCGTAGAAAATTCAACATCTCGCGGGACGTGTACG
>JAPYYV010029552.1:0-11131 GCA_030522625.1 Copidosoma aretas | reverse complement strand
CGGAGGACCCGGGGGGGGGGGGGGGGGGGCGAGATAATTGCGTTTCGCGCTGCCTCCGAAACGCGGCGAGTGCTTGCGGGCCGTGATATTCTCGCTGTCTGATGGGATTGTGGACGACGCCTTGCCGCGGGCGGGCTTGGCTGACTAGACGCGTACCGGTACTACTGGGAACGTGGGCGGGGCGGCCTCGGGGAGATTTTTGCGAGGTTGGCGGGGTTTTTTCGGCATAGTTTTTGGTCTCGTTGGCTTTCGGGCTCTTTTGGGAAATTTGTAGTTCTTTTTTCTTTTCTCACTCTATAATCATTGTTTCGGTTCAGTGGAAGAGGGTGCTGATCGGGGAGAATCTTGATGTTGCCCTATAATAAAGATGATTGAATAGTTACTGCTGCAGTGTATAGCATTTTTTTCATTCAACAATGGACATGTAATGAATTTTCAATTAAAATACGCACAGCAACCTCTTCCACCGATCCGACGAGGTGTGGATCTGGGCAGTGGAGAAGCACATTCGTTGTCCCTTTGTTTCTCCTTGGCGTGGGAACAGTCAATAACAGCAATAATTTTCTCTCATCGGGACAATTATACCGGTGAATGTCAAATATTAATAAAGCATTTGGACGATACGCATTGGCCGACTGTATACACTCGTTCGGAATATCGTAAATAGTTATGTTCGAGAGGCAAAAGCCCTTTGAAAACATCGAACGTCACTACAATCCATGCTACAAACATCCAAAGGATGATGTTCTACCTACAAAGAAAAATGAAAATAACACCAATGTTCAGCGTGACGTCAATATTATACCGTCGCCCGCGTACTACTTACATTACTTGAACAGCATGTTATTCTCGTGCCCTACTGGTAATCGACGTAATAGCCAGACCGAATACCTTACGCCCGACCACCACCACCACCAGTATCGAAAGGGAAAAACGATTATTAACGACGACGCGCGTACGCGCGCATTACCATAATCGAGCGCTCCGCGGCATTCAGCGTCGATCGGCCGCCCGTAATCATCCCGCCGAGCGGCTCTGGCGCACCGTGAACGCGTGAAGGGGGCTGGAGATTTTCGTCGGAGGCGCGGTGGTCCGAAAGAGCGTGATCACCATCCTCCCTCCCCCTTCGAGCTCCGCTCCGATTCGTTTTCATGGGCAATTAATGTTCCCACAGCCCCCGGCCGCCCGCTTTCTTCGTGACTGGGGTCTTTTTTTTTTTTTTCGTTTCATCGCTCGCGATAGTTGTTGGTTTTTCTTGCGAATAATCTGCTATTTTATTTTTATCGATTCAGCGATCAA
The DNA here is from genome assembly GCA_030522625.1 of Copidosoma aretas. Taxonomy (NCBI): domain Eukaryota; kingdom Metazoa; phylum Arthropoda; class Insecta; order Hymenoptera; family Encyrtidae; genus Copidosoma; species Copidosoma aretas. Next base: position 9,832 of record JAPYYV010029552.1, on the reverse strand, counting down.
CGCTGAAGGTTTGGCGCCTGAAGCACAAACCAGCCGACGCATCGTCGAAGCCGACACTGAGACTCACAATTAGGACTGCCGTGTTATATGCGCGCGATAAGGTTGTGCCAAGATTACGCCGGGCGTTCATCGCGAGCTGCAGTTTTAATGAAGACCATTTTTTAATCCGATTTAATGAAAGTCTGCAGGCAATGAGGAAACGGAAACCTGATGGATGGCCGGAGATTTAATGAGTCTTTTAATCAAAAGTAATTGATCGGTTCGTTTTTCATGGGGTTGTCCGGTAAGAGAGCGCACACATTTTTCAAAGACAATGTCAGAGTCGCGACTGCCAGTGGCCGCTGGAGTTGAATAATTCTAAAGGTGGATGATACGCGTCACTTGCAACGTAATAAGAAATTAAAAAAAAAAACTTGACAACTCGCATGTTTTTATTTATATCTTATTAAAATATTTGCTGGATATCCAACATTTACTACGAATCATCAAAAACATTGCATCAAACTTTTTGTACAATCATGTTTATAAGCTCGTTATTTCTCATGTGCGTGTTCCAACCGTGGTCCGATGGTTTCGAAAGCCACGTAAAATATCGGTACCTATTGCTGTGTAAGTAGTGATTTATTCACAAATAGATCCGAGGCTGTTTTTCAATTACGATAGCACACATGTATGCATAGTAGCACAGCCAATGCAGAGCCATACAGGACTCGTATGAGGACCTCGACGAGGCTGTAAAAAATATATAAATAAGAAAAAAAAGGTCACGGAAAACTTGTTCAGTTATACCCGGTGGAAGAAGCTATCCATTGCACTGAAAAAATAAACGATCCACTCGCATTCTTCAGGTTTGCTTTTTCAATTTCTTTTTCCCCGGACAACAACTGGCAGGAATAACTCCGACAATACATTTTTGTACCCTCCCAATCTTCTTTCGGGGGAAATAAAAACTCCGAAGTTGAAAATCGAAAAGATTATTTCACCTTTCTCCGCGTGTCCGTGAAAAAATACCGGCAAAAGAAACGTCATCCCAAAGCGAAATCGTATCCACGAAGCTACAAAACTACGGCGGCCCGGTGCAAAAAAAAACCGATAACGTCTCAAAACCCCCCGACGCGACATCGCCAACCGTTCCACCGGAGCACCCCCCCGCATTCTACTTCGAACGAATGAAATCCTCCCCCGCGCGCGCGATAACATCCAAAGGAGAAGACATCAGCGCCGGCGCGATTGCCGCGGGGGGCAGCGGAATTTTCGATCCCGCGCACGCGATACGTTGGCCCTTTCGGGGCGCGCGCGTGCGATTGTGCTCGCCGGCGCACCTGCAATTAGCATTCGCCGTGTGCAACGTGCGTCTGTACACGGCGCAGGCGGTGGTGGAGTTCTGGTCGTCGTTGTTGCTTTTAATGGAAGGGGTCGATAGGATGTGCTGCTGTGCACTGCAAAACAAAAAAATCAATCGGAGCAATGGGAAACGGGGAGAGTTTTGTTGAGTGCACCAACGCCGTGTTGTTGTCTGGTTTTTGTTCGATCTTGGGAATGTGGAATGTAGAATCAAATCGATGCGCGTAGCCATGCGATCCCGCTCTATTGGAAACAAACGGAACGTTGCTGTAAAGCTTTTTCAATACCGGTGTTTTTGATTCACCCGATGGTATTTATTCGTTCGCCGAAAACGTCGATTTTATTTGGATGGAGATTTATTCTGAAAACGCATCATCTCGACGTAGTTTGGAAATAATGGAACTTGAGACTATATGTTTTTCTACGACAAAATATTTTATTACGATTTTTAAAAAATCTATTCGCTGTTACATCTCTATCTCTTTTATCCGCAATTCGCATCCGCTTGCGAATTTTTTTTCCTCCGAGGCTTGACATGCAGCGTGACTTGGCCCTATACTCTCCACTGTGTAGCCTGTGTAACTATCTCTTCAATATATGTATTACGTTTCCAATATCTCTTAAAATTTGTAATTAGTACATCTAAACTACATTGCTTTGTATACTCTCAATATTATTGAATGGTCCCAATAATTCAATAGCATGCAGTAGTATGCTGATTCATTGATAAACATCCTAAGGCCGTTTCTGAGCAGCCCCCGTTAGTCCGCCGCTGTCAAATGTCTCAACTCTTTAAACCGGGTATTTTGAGCAAGCTTAGACCCTAAAAGCTATTCCCGTCGAGTTTTTCGTCGTATTACTTGCGATGATGCTTTATTTGACCAAGATATTGCTATAATCATCAATGCAATTAAATAACCAAAGGGCATTATCTTAAAAATGAATCTTCATCAAGTATCATTCTTTCATAATCACTTCTCTGTTGTGTCGATTGCAGAATACTGTTTATTTTTCTAAGCGCGAATAGTTTTCAGCAATGCGACGTTTGGTTCAATCAAGCCTACATTTTTTTACGGTCGATTGCTTAATCGACCATAAAAAAGTGATTAAACTGCACTAAAAGCAGCCACCGTCTATCCCTGGCTGGCCCCCGAAAACGATAAAATATATTTATGGAACCATAAATCCCGCGTCGCCTGGCAACAGCCTCAACTGCACTTCCTTTTCAAACAAAAGCAGGTCCGCCTCGGATTTGTATATTCACATCTCTGAAAACGACAGTGGGGATTTAGTGGGTCGGCTAAAGCCATCCGCGCGCGCCGCAGCCACGGGGGATGAGCGGGGCCGTATCCGTCTTTCGTACCGAAAAATTTAAAGACCGTCTTGCTGAATAAAATTGGCCGTTTGTCGTCTTCTCTCCTCCCGCTGTCTCTCCGGGGAGACATAAAATGTTCCCTCGCTTGAAAATGTTTCTTGCCTTCGGTATAGTACGTGGAGCACAATCGAGGACGCTTTTTTGTTTCGAACGATTATGGCGGTCGAATAAAAGGTCTCCTTCAATTATTATGAACATAATAAGTCTATCGAAGCTATTGTTTTGATCGGCTTGGAAGATTGGATGAAAATTAATCAAGGGTTGAATGGCCCATTAAACGTTATCATTATTTTATCATTGGATTGCGTGTAACCTTAAATGGGTTAGTGAAATCGATAGTTTAACGGTTTTTGATGGTAGGTTCAATTTGAACAACAGTTATTTAAATCTAGTCAAAATTATGAGATGGTTTTTATAGCACTTTTATTCAACTGTCTTTTTATTTTTCATGTCTAATACACTGAACCACAATACGGACAAAAGCAATGCGTAAGAGAGTTTAGAAAATCAATGGTTTTTTTTTGACAGATCTGTTTTAAATCCCAAGAGCACGTGTACGGCGTACACAAGATAAATTTCTAAGAAGGAATCGTCAAAATAATATGAAGCCCATCAACTTTACTTTTCAAAGTTTCAGTCTTCTCAGAAATTTATAAGGTATCCAGTTGCTTTACATGCAAACAACTTCGACATTTTCATATACTATTTTTGAAACTCGACTTTTAAACAATTTGTTATGGTCACGTTACCTCTTAATCCAAATTGCATGCTTGTAAGTTTTAATTTTAAATGCCTCCTCGCGGTTTATACACGTTTTATAAGTGCTCGACAAGAGTTCCTTATGCTTTTTATGTGTCTAATCAACTCTGTGTGTAAGTACATAATCAAGTTTCCCGACCAACTCGAGTAATTTTCATCGGATTGAGCTCAAAGTTGGTAGATAACTTTATCCCCATACTACAACAGTTTGCTCTTGGGAAAGTTAAATCAAAGAGAAATAGTTCCCGGCAATTTAAGTACAGAGTCTCGGTAAAAAAGTGAAAAAACGAAAAAAAGCACACGTGTATTCCGAAAGAAAGGTAATAGATCTCATTGAAGAAGTACAACTTTATTCGTACACTTTTCTTTAGGAAGTCAAATAAACCCTAGACTGCAAAAACAACTAAAAGTACTAAAAAATTAGTAGTTTATTTACGAGGTTGGAAAGGCTTTAATTTACGAACCGAGAGGTTTGCGGCACGAGCCGTAGGCGAGGGACGTAACGAGTTTCGTAAAGAAGCCTTTACGACCGAGTATTGAATGCTACTTTTCCTACCGAGGGCGCACCAGCCTCTCAAAAACGCCCGAAGTAGGAAAATACTTTTTTTTAGTTATAAAGAGTGACAGTCTGGCATTTCATGATAAATATTTGAGTGCAAAAGTTGTCGAACTCAAAAAATACACCTTTTGTTTTTGATACGTTTCACTTCAATGGAACCCTGATATTTTAGATTGCAAAAAAAAAGTACGAAAAAAAATTAAAATAATTTGTTTACTCTCGTCGTAAAAGGCGTATTATTCAAATATCAGACTCTCGTACATATGAGCCATTTCAAAACACTTTTATCAAACCCCAAAAATAACAAACAATTCGCATCAATGGCGTTTTCGTTCAGGAAAGAAACGCGACCCCCCAAAACATTCGACTCTCCCTTTTTTTTTTTTTTTTTTTTTTTACTTCTCACCCGCACAAAAAACACTCGGAATCGAAGTCCCCCCCACTCTACCCAGCATCCATTAAACTTGCTCACCATCAACGTCGCCCCGACAAACCGTTCCCACGCCCTTCGATTCTCCACATTTTCAGAAACCCACCAGCAATAGTCGACTCGCCCCTCCGCAGAGACCGCACGAGCACCAGGAAAGAAGCAGCTCCCGCGTGTAATATAACGTGCTCCCGCGAGCTGCCAATATACCGGTGCAGCAGCGTACATGTATAACAGTAGAAGCGGCCCGCTAAGGTAAGACGGGGTCGATCGATCGATCTGCTCCCGTCCCTCTCTCTCTGCAGCGCCCGGCTGCGCGCGATGTATATTATACCCGTGCTCGCGCGATCGTTACCAGTATCACCATCGTCGTCTCCGCTCGGCAGATCCGCACCGTAATACTCTTCCTCCTTCTGACACTGCTGCAGCCCGCCCTTCTCGTGTACGTCCGTTTCGCGACGGATGGCGCTTCTGGGCCGCGTATTTTGTACTATACGACAGCAAACAACACGCGCATTACAAAAATGATGGAGCGAACCAGCTGTGTGCTGCCAAAAAGAGAAAATTATTCACCGGTCGAACGGTGAACAATTTTACATTCCCAGTACCGTAATTTTTATTGTTCCAACCGTAATATTCTTATCCCCCTCGTTCGGGTCGCGTGTCTGGTTAACTACCGCAATTTTCCGCATAAATTGCCCCACCCGGTTTTCCCTCCAACCCGTACTCCGATCGCCCCGCTCAACTCCGCGGTCCGCGCCAACCCGGCCTCCGACCGCCCCGCGCAACCCCGCGGTCCGACGGGGCGTGAAAAAAAAACTCGGCGACACCCACTCCCGCGACAGATACGCACACGCAACGCGCGCGAACGCAGCCGCGTTTCCGGATTCCCGCGCTCTGGCGCCGATCGGCAAAGTCCCCCACGCAAGACCCCCGTTTGTCATCGCCGACGCGCCGGTATAGCCCGCCCCCGTTACCATTGTCGACGACGACTAGCATCTGCAGCCGGGCTCTCGATGTCACGGCCACGGGGGGCCCCTCCTTGGCTCTCGTTCTCGCGCTATCAAACACGGGGGGGGGGGGCGGCGGCGGCCGGGGCGGCCGGGGGGGGGGGGGGGGGGGGGGGGGGGGGGGCGCTTGGCGCGCGTCTAATGGCGCCTTTTGACGGAGACAGCGCGGCGGCTGGGCTTTTGTCGTCGGGCTTAGTCCGCGCTTGTTCTCCTTCCCCTTGCTGCTGCTGCTGCGATTGTGTCTGCACTTTTACGCGCGAGCGTCGGGTACTGGCTTTGAACCCCCCCCCCCTTTTTTTGTTTTGCTATTCCGGGGGTGGGGCGAGCTTCCTTTGAGGATCGGCGAGTCTTGTATGGATGGAGTTCTGTCAGCGGCTCGAGCGGTTCTGCGCGCTCGCGATGCTATTCTTGGGAGTGACCTATTTTCGTGTGTATATTACATGGTTGGTGCGGGAGGATGAACGAGAGAGAGATGCGTGTGTTGCCGGGTATCGATCGAACGATGAGTACTCGAGGAGGTACTTACACTGATGGAGATGTTGTTGAGAAAAGTTACGTGTCGGTGTTTTTTGAAACATAGTAGAATGTCAGAGGGCTATTAGCGCTACAGTTTCCAAGAAATAATGTTTCAACGTCTGTTGCTTATGAAACTGAAGTTGTAAGGTATACTTCTATACCATAAGTACTTTAAGGTAGTTCTTTCATGACTCCCGAGTCAAATGCGCGACTATGAAATGAATTTTTATTAAAACTGCTTGAATTCATACAATTATTAGTTAATGTTGTTCATTGATTAAATTACAGTACTCCACGAAATTCAAGATCATAATGTTCAGTAGAAAAGTTTCTTGTGATGGTTTTGTAAAATTGCGTTTAACCTCAAAATATCAGCAGTCGATGCTTTTGACATAGGCAATGACAATGTGTGCTGCGTTTCTATCGATATATTTGGATTAAGTCCGTGTACCTATACATTTCGAGATGTCAGTTGGTTCAGAATTGCATAAGCTTTCTTGCGTTAGTTTTTCATTTCGTTTTGTTCAATTGACGTAAATTAATTTTTGTAAAGAATGTCAAAAATATACTGCCCTCCATGAGAGCTCATATGATAATCGCAATTTTCACCGAGCTTTTTTTCGCGTTTTCGTTCGTGAACCTCATCTCAAATTTTTACGGAGCATAAAGTGTAACTGGATAAACAATCCCTCAAAGTTTTGTTCAATTCTGTTTTCAATCATTTCATGAAAGAACCACCTTAAAATCCGAGTATCGTGCGTAGACGAGCGTAGTGCGTTATTTACCGTGTTATGACAGTCTTGTAGGTTATGGCTATTATATATGTTTCGTGGGTTGTAAGTAGAAATTCAGAATATCAGAATATTTGTCCAGTATTTTTTTTTAAATTAGTTTGATTTGTTGAGTATGCCTGATTGCTTACCCGATTACAACCTATGCTAAAAGACGTTTCTTTGAACTTAATTATCTTGAAAACTAGTTTTGATACCTTGAAATTTTTTTTAAAAAATGATAAAAAGTTTATCCATAACATGCTCCGAACTCAAGAAAAGTTTGATTCGATGGTGTATATATATAAGTACAGATTCTCTACCTTGCCAATTAAATGATATAATGTCAAATAATTCACATGATGCATCAAGAACAATTTTCTAAAATTAACTTTTGAGATGGACTGTATACTGCAATAACCCCCTCAAGATAGTTATTATTCGATGCATCGATCGCGACTGTTATTGTAAATGCATACGCTTTTTTTCTCCTCACTACCCGCGTAAGCTATTACATACCAACGGATCGAAGGAGTTTGCCGGATCGAAAGCTCCACCGTCCGCCCTCCGAGACTCGCACTAACGACAGTCGAGAGCAATACTTTTCTCGGAGCTCCGCATTCGAATTGACTGTAAGCAGCTTTGTTGGATCGATTGAATACTCAAATGGTCAGTGTAACCGAAAAGCCGCTGACAAACAGGACGAGCACACAGCATACCGACACGCTCGTCGGAGTATCCTTTCTCGTGGAGCTTGACGTTTCATGAGGTGGTCATCAAACTTTATATACTTTATAACTTTTTTTCAAATAATTCGTTGTTTGTTGGACGTATCATGGATAATATTTGTGATACTGTTCGGGAGTATTTTTAAAGTTCATATTTGATACTGTATAAAACCTACATAATTAGAATACAGTCACAATAAGCACCTTCTTATCTTCGAAGTAAGTTTACAATTAGTCATGATTTTTATGAGTATAATAAATCTTGATGATCAATGATAGTAAGATAAAAAAGTTGTAGGCTTGATAAAAATGATGATTTTTTGTAATCCAATTTAAAAAGTGTGTTCGAAAAGTTTTGGAAACCCAACATTATTATGCCATATCTTCAAAACAGGTTTACAAATCAAACAATAAAATTGCCCTACCGCGGGCGTTTTTGAACGTCTGGTGCGCCCTCCAGGGATCCCGAACCCGGTACCCAAACGTATGGTGAAGTATATCTGTATAACACACTTGAGCATATATACGTTTGAGTACCGGGTTTGGGATCCCTGGCGCACTATAAATGCGCATCCGACTAATGCACGTTTTTGACAAAAACTACTGTTTCATAAATGTTACAAGTTCTGCATCTCGTTATCAGTTATTTTTTATTTTGGTCTTGATTTTTGTCTCGATTCAAAAAGTATTACTTTTATTATACCTACAACTTTTTTTTTGGCATATTACTGTTCCTCTATACGTCCTAAATACGTTCAATAAAATACAGAACCTATTGTACTTATGCAAATCATAAATGTTTTTCAACTTACTTTGAAAATTAGAGGGATTTTTTTAAGTCTCAAAAAAATCTCCAGAGTAGATTCCTTGTAGATGCTTTTGGCACTAGTTTCAAAAAACAACCACTTCAATTTAAATACATCTGTTTTTCCAACTTTTTATCATTGGATATATATAAATACTTGTCATAATTTTCGAAAAAGTTACGAGCACTCCCCTAGTACAAACTTAAGTGGATGGAAAAGTAGATTTTGAATTTAAATTTCGCGTTATCAGCCTCTGTCGGTAACCATACAATGTTTTATTGTTTATTAAAAAACGGAAGCAAAATTAGCAAAACCCAAGATTATATACCCTAGATACTATCATTATTTATTACTGTACAAAGTTTGGAGTTAATTCATATACGACAACTGAAAAAATTTTTGCACTCGAAACAAAAAAAAACTCGGTGCAAAAAATTTTTAAGTTGTCGTTTATGAATTAACTCCAAACTTTGTACAGTAATAAATAATGACGGTATCTAGGGCATATAATCTTGGGTTTTGCTGATTTTGCTTCCGTTTTTTAAAAAAAAACAATAAAACACTGTATGGTTACCGATAGAGGCTGATGGCGCGAAATTTAAATTCAAAATCTACTTTTCCTTAACCTTCATTACGACTTACTGCGATACACTGATAGAAGAGATTCCTTATATTTAAGGAAGTTTATCTGGTACTGCAAGAGTCAAACACAAAATTTGACTCTCAAGTCTTGATTTGGTTAGCGCAGTCAGAGATACTATAGATAGAGGAGGGAAGGTATTGGGTTGACTGTAAGTGGAATAGTGAAGTCGATAGACAGCGAAAGAAGATATAGGTTTACAAGCATCTCTCTCGCACCTGTTCGCTGATTGGATCTCTCCTTGATCTCTCTCCTCTCTTACCTCGCTCACTTCGAGTCAGTGCGCCATTATGAGCGCAGTGCGCCATCTAAGCCCGTGTATCCTCAAACAAAACTCTGAAATTGTCGGAGATAATTGTTGATATCTTAAAAATTGAGCGGTTAATCGATACAGTCTTAGAATAAAAACAATCTTTGAGGATTTTTTTATGTTTTCTTGAAATTTCATTGAAATCGCTCTGTTATTTCTATGAGAAATTCTTCGCAAAAAGTAAAAAATTAGGAATTTCTCATAAGTCTACACGTTAAGATAAAAAATTTTGTTCAACTAATATCTCGACCATTAGGCGGTGTATCGTCTCTAAACTTTGCACGCACATTTTCCGTACATTTTTGTACATGTACACATTTTTTTACTAATTTTTTTACTAATTTTTTTCTGGTAATAGTTTGACCAGATAAACCTCCTTAAGTTACCGTCACCAACTGTTAATGAACATGGATTTAAATATTAGCAAGTACTCGATCATTAACACTTAACGAATCAAGTACTTGTCAGTACGGACTTATGAGAGGTTATAAAAGAATATGGTTATAAAATCAAATAAACCGAATATTTGTTTGTTGTTAATTCTCAGCTTCGAATCACGGTTAATAAATCAATCATCATAAACTACAA
>JAPYYV010029548.1:0-10900 GCA_030522625.1 Copidosoma aretas | reverse complement strand
AGGCGGGGAGACTCTCCCACTCCTGTCGGTCAGAGAGAGAAAGAGAGTATAGCTACTCTGCGCATGTGCGAGAAGTCTTGGTTGTTAGAAACACTGGCTTGGTGGCGAAGCAAGGCCATTACTGCCATTAGTTGGGAGAGAACGCGGCATGGATCAGGGATCGCCGGATTTTGTTCAATATATTTATATTTGTACATATATAGCATATACGTATTTATACAACATACGACCTTTGGTCAATTGTTGACATTGTTGTGTATACGTTTAGGCTGTTAATGAGATCGAGGTGGCTAAGCAATACTAAAAAAAAGTGCATGAACTATGAAATACATAATTATTGCCGCAAATAAACTTCTATCTTTGCTACTTAAGATATAACTGAATCATTTCAAGCCTACTGTATGTACTTTATGTAACGTTGGTAGGTTATGTTTACTGCACGAGATGTCTCTGGAGTATTTTAAAAAATTTTTGAATGAGAAAAGATTGCATATTCGGAAAAGCAAATTATGTTTAAGTGGTCTCATGCTTTTATATGAAATTTGTTTAGAATACACAATTAAGAACAGTATATTTTGCCATTGCTGCATCAGTAGTATAATAGTTTTTTGTAAATATGTGGATTTTAATTCAGTATTCGCATAATATTGTTACAACGAAAAAATGAATAAAAAAGTAGAAAAACAAATATTATTTACTTTTAAACTTTCTGTAGAATCAGTATACCTGTATCAGGTATCATATATCGATTATCAGGCGATTGCTTGGGGAAATGAGGCAGGCATGTTAATGGACTGGACAAAAGGACTGGACATCATACTCAATGGACGTCCAACAGCATAGAATGGACATCGAAAACATAAAGGCTATTCTATAAAGTGTGTTCAACTAATAAATTAAAATATATCCCGAACACTTAATCCCTGGTAACACAATACGCTAGCTGCCTGTTTTTGTAACATACAAATAAATTAATTTACCTAATAACTAATACATTATTATAAAATTAACAAAATAACCTAAATCCCAAGCTTGTCAATAACCCAGTAACCCAGGGGACAGCGATTTATTAATATAATAATTAAATAAATTATTATAAGAATAATAGCATAGTCTGAATCTCAACCATTTTAGCCTAGTGACTAAGGGGACAGCGAGTTATTACTATATAATTATTGAAAAAAAAAACTGGTGATGTAGGTGGCGTTGCTATTTTAATATTTTGTTTAAGTGAAATACTATCGACTCGTTATCCCCCGGATTACTGGATCGAAAAGCTTAGGATTAAGGTAATGTTGTTATTTCTGAAATAATTTATTTAACTATTCAATTAAGAACTCACTGTCCCCCGTATTACTGGTTTAAGAAGCTTGGGATTTAGGTTAAATTGTTATTTTGATGATAATTTTTCCTACCTCGGGCACTTTTGCAACCCTGGTACACCCTCGGTAGGAAAAACAGCGTTCGCCACTCATGTGCATCCGACCAGGGGGTCCCAACAGTCCCTCGGGCGTTGCTTCGTAAGCGCCCTCGGGCCCAGGGACCGCCCTGGAAAGATGCACATTTGTGACGAAAACTACTATATTTACTCATTATATTATTTACTCTTCTATTACCCCCGGGTTACTAGATCAAAAAGCTTGGGATTCAGGTTACGTTGTTATTTTTATAAAATCTTATTAGTTAACATATCATCAACTTACTGTCCCCGGGTTACTGGGTGAAAAAGCTTGGGACTTAGGTTACTGGGTATTTGCGGTTTTGCTCATATAGTCTGGGACCACTTTTGGGAGCGCTGGTGGGGTGTGATTGGCACTTCGGTTAAGGTCCCTTATCATGCTCACGCTATAATGCTAGAAAGTTCATTTGGTTCCAACTTTGCAGCGACAAATAATAATAATCAGGCATGGCAATACACTCAGCAAAGGTGCACTAAACCTACACCTCTATGGGTGAGTACACCTGGAAAAGAGAGTGCACCTACAATCGAGGTGTACTTGCTTCATTTATATAGACTATTCCCATAAGTGCGCTGAGCCAGCAATGCTAAATACTAGAAAAATATGACACTCTTTGCTCAAAATTAGATTAGTTGAGTGCGTATGAAGTGTCTTCCGTAAGTATAGGCATCACTTTTCTTGCTTTTCAATTGATAGCAATATAATAAATAACGAAAGAACTAATACCAGGTGACCTAGAGCGCAGAATTTTCTCGCGTTTTAGTTAATAACAGTATTATTAATAACATAAGAAATAATACGAGTAGATCTAGAGCGCAGAATTTTTTCGCGTTTTAATTAATAACATTATTATAAATAACGTAAGAACTAATACTCGTAAACCCAAAGCGCTGAATATTCTCGCATTTTACTTAATAACATATTATAAAAGTGAGATCTAATACCAGATGAACCGGATCGCTGAGTTTCTTCGCATTTCAGTTGATAACATTATAATAACCTTCATAGCTCAGTCAAAAATTAATAGCTATATAATTACAGCTATAAAAAATAGCTATAATTATAGCTATAATCACCTATATTATAGCTATAAAAATGTGTAAAAAATAGCTATAAAAGCAGGTGTTTACAGCTAAAAATTTGTCCCAAATTTGTAAGAAAAATAATCGTTGTGAAATATAAATTTTTGAAAGATATATCAGCCATTAATGGTGTTATCATCCGCATGATAACATTAAAACTGGGGGACTAAAGTAATTTAGAACAGTTAAAAAAAAAAAGATTCTTAAAAAATTTTTGAGTTTTTCAAAAAATATCCAAAAATACCTTAGTCAACCAGTTTTAATGTCATCATGCGGATGATAACACCATTTTTGGCTGATATATCTTTCAAAAATTTAGATCTCACAACAATTATTCTTCTTAAAAATTTGGGAAAAATATTTAGCTGTAAACACCTGTTTTTATAGCTATTTTTTACACATTTTTATAGCTATAATATAGGTGATTATAGCTATAATTACAGCTATAAAAAATAGCTATAATTATAGCTATTAATTTTTGACTGAGAGGAGCTAATTATACCATCTAACCCAGTGCGCCAAGTTTCCTCGCGTTCTTATTAATAATATTATAATTAATAACATGAGAACTCATCCCAGGTGACCCAGTGCACTGATTTCCTGGCGTGTTGATTAATAGCATTATTGTTAATAACATAAAAAATAATACTAGTAGGTGACCTAGTGCGCTGAGTTTTCTAGCGTTTTAATTATAATAGGATTATTATTAATATCGTGAGAACTAATACTAGGTTACCTAGAGCGCTAAATTTCCCTACGTTTTATTAAAAATATTATTAGTAATAACGAAATAACTAACACCAAGTGACCAAGAGCCCTCAATTTTTTAGCGTTTCAATTTATCATCATTTATAGAGTACTTGATAATATCTGGTGATCAATTATTGACTAAACACAACGCAGTATTTTCAACCAAATGACATATCTATGACTAACTTTTTTAAATTTTATTTCGATATATTATAACAAACTATCAATTGACAACAAAGGTACTTTAAATATTTATTATAATGATGTTTAATACTTAAAATGCAATGAAAGCATCATAAATAGGCAAATGTTTTTTCGCTGGCGAACATGCCTTGTATTTTTAGAGAAAATTAGGTCATAATATATAATTACGGCACTTTAAAATCAATATTAACTCTGTCTTTGTTATTTTTGAATAGTATTCTAATACATACATATTATATATGGGTGATTACGCTGTAACTGACTCAAAATGACTTTAAATATGGATCTAAAAAAAAGTTGCTAAAAATAATTTTTTACGTGGTATTTCTCAATTAAATACTATCTCAAACAAGTATTCAAAGCGGTTTACTACACGGTTACTTGAGCAAAAGATACAAGACATTTTGTAAAAGTGAATTTTAGTCAATTTTGCGAAAAACTACGTCTGCTTCTGGTACGTATGGGTAAGCTGTTTGTGTTGTTAAAGTGTTCTTAACTGACTTTAATAAAACCTGAAAACGAAACCTATCGATTGAAAAAATATTGGGTCAATTTAGTACTACCAATCAAAAGTTATAGCGGTTGAAAAAAAAGCAATGAAAATCGCTAAAAATAAAATTTTGTGGATATTTGCTGATTATACGTTATTTCTCTTTAAACCACTATAACTTTTGATTGGCGGCTCAAAATAGTACAAAACTTGTTTCAATCCATAAGGCTTGATTCCAGCTCCTATAATAGTGTACCACTTCGCTACTAACGTTGAAAGTTGATCCCACGTTTACTAATGTATTTTGCGAAAAAGAAAATTGGTCGAAACGCCGAGATATGTGTCTCATATTTTAGCTAGAAAAAAAGTTTGGTGATGTTCCGATGTACTTAAACAAAATAAGAGACACTTTAAGTATTTTGTTGGAAGATAAAGACAGACAGAATGGACATTTCGACCTTTGCAAAGCTTGTACTGCTTGTAGTTTCAACGTCAATTTCTTTCTGCCAATTTTACTTTTTGTGCTTATATATTCTATGAGAGAATGCATTTTTCGTACTTTTAAATATTATACGAGTTGCGGGATAAAGGTGGCCGGAAAGGACAGCAACTTTTATCCATGTACAATTAAAATTTCGACCTCTTAGTAACACGAGTGTTTTGAACACGCATACAGTGGCATCAATGCACTAAGTCTTTTCGTCACGGCCTGATGTGCGATGGATAATTTGTTGACTATATTTTGAGGCTAGAATGCAGATTTCTCGGACTGTTAACGATCGAATTTTTTTACAATACAAAATCAAAAGACCGACAATACCCCAAAGTTATTGACGTGTACCCGCAGTTGGGGCATATTTTATAAGCTCGATGTTTGCACAGCGAGGGTCGAAATATGAAAAAAATAAAAAGGGACACTGGACGGAAAGTACATTTTGACGCCTTTTTCGTAAACTCGACTATGAAAACGACTTCGAATGCTGTTTTTTATGATTGGACGAGAAGGAGCGCAGCATTTTACATATATATTGACTTTCCATTTATGTATTTTATCTCATTACACGCATAGAAACGAGAGACATCGTCTTAGTCGGTTATGGCGGAATCACCCATAAATAATGTTAGAATCATAAGCAAAAGTCTTGCTATTTTCTTTTTGCGTTGTCGGTACGTAACCAATTAACTCTGCATACGAGCGTGCGCCGAGCATCTCTACTGTATAGTTGTGGAGAGAGCAGTAACCTACTCATGCGAGCGTTATAGGGCGGCCCGCAGCTAAGTCAGACTGCGCTTTGCTTTGATCCAATACGGACGTGCCGCTACGCATACTTATTTTGTATTACACTTTGTTCACTTACTTAATAAAACTTCTATCACACCATTTGTGCCCGAATCAATTCACTCCCATACCCTGCTACAATTTACATACAGTTTTATTTGTTATCAATAATAGTTTCATAGCTTAAGTAATACCAACTAATATATTAAATATGTGTGGGAGTAGCCCTGGTAGCCACCGATTATGCAAGTTTTGCGCAATTTTTGCGAAAAGTTTCTGTCGATGTTAAAATTTAGGCTTCTACAGATTTGCGGCAGACTTGCGACAGGTAAGTGCGTCAGCTTCTAGCGCAAGCCTTACGCAAGTATTGTGCAAAGTTACTTGCGAACATCAGGTAGGCCCATCGCAAGCAGACTTGCGCTAGATTTGCGTCAGACTTACAAAAGGTGAGTACCTCGGCTTCTTGCGCAAGCCTTACGAAAAGTTATTTGCAAACATTAGGCAGACTCATTGCAAGCTAACTTGCGTCAGACTTGCGTCATACTTGCGGCAGATGAGTGCGTAAGCTACTTGCCAAGCCTTATTGTGCAAAGTTACTTGCGAACATCAGGCAGGCCTGTCGCAAGCACACTTGCGTCAGATTTGCGGCAGACTTGCGACAGGTGATTGCGTCAGCTTCTTGCGCAAGCCTTTCGCAAGTCTTGTGTAAAGTTACTTGCGAACTTCAGGCAGGCCTGTCGCAAACACGATTGCATCAGATTTGCGGCAGACTTGCGGAAGGTGAGTGCGTCATCTTCTTGCGCAAGCCTTACGCAAAGTTATTTGCAAACGTTAGGCAGACACATTGCGAGCTAGCTGGCTTCACACTTGCGGAAGATGAGTGTGTCTATGTAAAATTATAATATTAACTAAGTAAAAAAATTATTTACGTTTATTCTAGAAAATGGCTTTGTTCAATTTACATAATCTTTTTAATATGTGATCCAATTTTTTTTTATTATTTTCTTATTTTTATACGTTTTTTTCGTATGTTCACTTTTTAAGTTTAAGATTTTTGTATTAGGGAAAAATGAATGCAAATAAATAAATAAGTATTACATTCATTAAATGTAACAGTCTACGTTGAATACTTTTGTCTTCTTGTCGACATACACCTGAAACCTCATACACATTCTATATTGAAAATAAAATTTGTAGATGATATGCCATTGAACGCAAGATTATATTTATAACACTATAATATGCTATACACCCACCTCCATCATACAAATAAGAATCCAATATTTCTAACAATGTGAGACCTAAAATGTAGTAACTTCAAGTGAATGCATAAATTTACTTGTACAATAAATCATGGAGAAAAAAAATATTATGGGGCTTGGGATCCCCCGGCAGTGGTGAAACATCCAAGTAGTCTGTTACTGAACTGATACAGCAGTAATCGAATTGAGTTAAGTTTATGTGGTAATGGCAACCATGACCTCAATTATATTGCGGTTACGTTGTTATTAAACATTTTCGAAATAGATTCTTAGAGTATAAAACAAATTCCTTAATATGCTATAATATTTTTTACAATTTTTGTTTTACGGCGATTTAATGAAGGTATAGCAATATTCCAATTCACATTATGTTGGAATATCAACTAAAATCTTTTTGTGCGTTTCAATACAATTTTCTCGGTCCAGTAGCCCGAAACTTTGCGCATCCGGGAACATTCACTGTCTGGCCCCGGGTATTCGAAAAATCATATACGATCCAGGGGTAGAAGTAAAGAAGCTTCAGATCGTCTATTTAATATTTTCTTTAGGAAACCCCCAAATTTTTTTTTTTTTGGCCTATGTAGCTGTCTCTTTGAGATATCTTATTTTTTCATGTTTTTGATGTTATGTTATCATAAAATATTATCGAAATAGATGCTTGAAGTACATAATGATTTCCAAAATATATCATTTTTTTCACAATATTTCACGTCGATTAAATGACGATATAGCGTATTTAAATTGTATTGAGGTTATGTCGTAATATCAACCAAGACCTCTTTTTTTTGTGGGTCTCGATAATCTCATTCCCTTTTAGGAAGCCCATAAAAATGCTCATTTTTGGCCTATCTTGCCTTCCCTTGAGAATATCTTGTTTTTCCATTTTTTGGAGTTATATATTGTCGTAATAAAGATTTTTAAATGAATTCAGAAAGTTGAAGGTTCGGGAGTATCATTCAAAAATGAGATAAAGAGGGAGTCCCCCCCTCCCGCGCAGCTTGGCCCCCTTTACCGCGCACCTTCTCTTTTACCCTACAAACTTAACATTTTACTTACGTTTGACGTTGTCATTGTTCAAAATGCATAATAACAAGCCTCTAATTTTTACTCACTAAATTATAAAAAAATAATGAATTCGTAGGTGGGTTTTTTTATTAACTTTACATTTTCCAAAATTTTTTGTCCATATAAGGAAGAATTGGAGGTTATGTCCCATAAGAGCCCATGTTCATCACACGATTTTCATTTGTATAATTCTTTTAAAAATGACCTATGACAAATGTTAAAAAAACATTTCTATAAGCTCTACGCATTCTAGACGATCAAGAAAGAACAATATCTTTGTGATCTGTGTATTTTATTGTTACTCTCGGATATCCTTAAAATAATCTCCGAAACATGCTATGTCTTTCTCATGATGGTTGAACGCAGATATAGCAATAATAATGTATCGATGTTATGGTGTAACGAGTGGATAATGTAGAAACAAATAAATGCTGATAGACTTCGTTTGGACTATATATATAAGGGTATATATGCACGTGTGTAATATTTATGCATATCATATAACGGCATTGCTCTATCAATATTTTTATGGAAATCGTACCTTTTTGTAACAGGGACCTGACTGAGCCCCCTCCGTCGAAAAAAATCATATCTAAAAACCACATAGAAAAACCGTCTAATATTATGTGGTTTTTATATAGCTTACGTTGTGATTTTACGCCGTTTTCCTCTAGTTTTTTTTCTCAAATCACATGGTCTTTAAACATGTAGTTTCTTGAAACCATTGGTTTTTTACAATCCATGTAATTTTTCGAAAACTGTTATAAGGAACAAAGTTTACTGATTGTTAAAAAATTGTTTTATTTCAGGATTTCTTGTAAAATTGGTATTCTTAGGAGTTTGTCCTTATTCTTAAGAAAATACAGAGTTTGACAAAACCACACGATTTCAAAACCATGTGGTGATTTGTGATAAAAACCACATGAAAATGTAGTAAAAACGCAACGTATAGCACATGAAAACCCTATAAAGTTGTGTGGTTTTTCTATGTGGTTTTTTTCAACAGAGCCCTTTACACGCAGAAAAAAACTACAATAATTTTTACCGTTAATAGACGGTAAAGTTGGGATTTGCTATAATTTTTCTCTCTTTTTCAGGATAATTTTTACCGTAGTTTTACGGTGAAAAGTATAGCGAATCCCAACTTTACCGTGAATTCACGGTAAAAATTACTGTAGTTCTTTTCTGCGTGTACAGCCACATTACACATTCCAAATGAATATTTATTCTACATGTATTGTACATCGATACCTACCTGCGTTCGCTCCCTCGCTCATTCACGCGTCAACTCCCCCTATACGGCCTGATGTTCGCAAGTAGCTTTGCACAAGACTTGCGAAAAGCTTGGGCAAGAAATAGACGCACTCACCTCTCGCAAGTCTGCCGCAAATCTGACGCAAGTGTAATTGCGAAAGGCCTGCCTGATGTTCGCAAGTAACTTTACACAAGACTTGCGCAAGAAGCTGACGCCCTCACCTGTCGCAAGTCTGCCGCAAATCTGACGCAAGTTGCTTACGACAGGCCTGCCTCATGTTCGCAAGTAACTTTACATAAGATTTGCGAAAGGCTTGCGCAACAAGCTGACGCACTCACCTGTCGCAAGTCTGCCGCAAATCTGTAGAAGCAAGAAACACGCAAAGCTTGCGTGTGAAAATTTCGTAAGTGGTGGCTACCAGTAGAATAATGCGAAGAAAATTTGAGAAATTTACTGCGTAGTTTGTGCAATCAGGATGACTAGTTATAAGGAGGAATTCCCATGGTTCCGTTGCTTAAAATTTAAATAATGCATTAATAATTAGTTCTGATGTTATTATTAATAATGTTAGTAATTAAAACGCGAGAGAAGTCAGTGCTCTAGGTCACCTGGTATTAGTTCTTTCGTTATTTATTATATTGTTATCAATTGAAAAGCAAGAAAAGTGATGCCTACACTTACGGAAGACACTTCATACGCACTCAACTAATCTAATTTTGGGCAAAGAGTGTCATATTTTTCCAGTATTTGGCATTGCTGGCTCAGCACACTTATGGGAATAGTCTATATAAATGAAGCAAGTACACCTCGATTGTAGGTGTACTCTCTTTTCCAGGTGTACTCACCCATAGAGGTGTAGGTTTAGTGCACCTTTGCTGAGTGTATTGCCATGCCTGCCGCGAATGCTGAAAAAAAAGTACTTTATGGGCTGGAGGGGGAACTACGTCACGAGGGTTACAGTGGATTAGGACAGGGGTCGCCCAACCGGGGGGCTTGAGCCCTCCTGTTCGGTGATTTTTGTATAGAAATGTATATCTATATATGTGTATGAATGCTACTCAGTCCCCCCAATCCCACCATACCACAAACAGTTCGGCGGCCCTTGGATTAGCGTAAGCGTGAACGGAACCGTTACGGAAGCCTCTAGTACAAAACGTACATAGAAGGTAAACTAGAAAACAAGAGTAAAGAAGACTTTCAGCGTTTTAGCGTGAGCCTGAAAAGGAATCTTTAATGCCATCGAGTTCGTGTTTTGATTGTCACATTGCTTAAGGAATTCACTGACATGTGACAAAAACGTAACAAACCGCAAATCTTACAGGTAGTGTAACAGTTGAAGCTCGAATTTGATCGCGTTTATCAAAGTGCCAATTAGGCCCCTGGGGTTCGCTCGAGTACTTCGATATCGCGATTGATTTCGATTTTGACTGTCTTATTACCAAAGATGTACACAAAAAGTGACGGAAATGTATTATACTTTAATTCCCCCGCACAGGGGAAGTGACAGTCAAAACTCGAACTCAATCGCGATATGGAAGTACTCGATCGAACCCCAGGGGGATCTGGTATCTGATCGCTATCATTCGTCGCAGAACCTACATTTTTTGCGATAGTCCCTATGAGTAGGTAAGCTATGCTGGTACAAACCCACGTTGGTCCTAGCCCACCTGTGGTACCAGCCCACCTACCCCCTCCAGCTCGTGCTAATTTTTTACCCCCTCCAGCTCGTGCTGTCCGACGAGCACTTTTTAACCCCCACCAGCGCGCGGAAATTTTTACCCCCTCCAGCTCGTGCTAATTTTGTACCCCCTCCAGCTCGTGCTGTTTGACGAGCACTTTTTTTTACCCCCACCATGGGCCGTTCGGAGTAGCAACTCCAAAGTCGATATAAGGGGGCTCTTTCGCGCATCAGTCACATTCGACTTCGAGGGAGCACCGTAGGCAGAGCAGCGGTAGCAGACTACAGCGATGGACAGCCACGGCAGCAGCAGACTACAGCGATCAGCAGCAGCGAGGACGACTACTAGAAGACGACGACGCTGCCGTTTCTGCA
>JAPYYV010029524.1:0-10484 GCA_030522625.1 Copidosoma aretas | reverse complement strand
TAAATCTAATATACTCCCTCCCCCCTACTGCCCCCCGCATTTTAACCATAGCCGAAGATGGCAATGTCACACGAAAGACACATTCTCGCCGAAGTCTTCCAAAACAGACGAATTATTCCAATTACAGACGAATCACATCATTCAACCCCCCAACATCGTCGAACATTGCCGAAAACAACGGATTGCAGCTGAAGTAGCTCCTTCACGGCACCTCGGGATTTTCTGTTTTTCCCGTACGTCTTATTTGGCCAATAGACAAAGACACAACAATAAAACGTTATTATTTGTAATACAACTGATGAAACAGATACCGAAACATTCGCACGCTCGAGCTCAGTACGAAAAAAACATGAAATATAACTTAAACACCTACAACAAAATACTCTAATGGGCTTGCCCGCTTACACTGTTTATTACCAGATCATCTATTTACTAAGAGTAAAAGCAGAGAAGTATATTGGGTTTCGCAATAAAGTACATGGAATAATACCATATATTATACCCTAATAAAACCCTATTGCAGGAATCGAGCAGAGCAACCGATGCATGCAAATGATGCAAAAAAAACAAGATGTGTGTCACTGCTCGGATATAGTTTGCTAGACTACAGTACAATCATGGTTTGCACACACGTCTTATTTGCTATTAGACAGAGGCATAACAATAAACCGTGACCATTAGTAATACTACAGACAAATCCTTTCACCCAACCCCCCAACATCGTCAAACGTTGCCGAAAACAACCGATTGCAGCTGAAAGCGCTCCTTCACAGCCCCTCGAGATTTTCTGTTTTGACTGCACGTCTTATTTGGCTAAAGGACAGAGGCACAACAATAAAACGGGACCATTAGTAATACAACTGATGAAACAGATAACGGAACACCCGTATACTTGAGCACAACGGAATAAAAATAGAATATAACACCTGCGATCAAGTTACCAAATGGACTCGCCCGCTCGGACTGACAATTACAAGGTTATTTATTTACTAAGAGTGTAAGCAGAGAAGTATATTGTGTTTTGAAATAAAGAACATGGCATAATACCCTATATGAAGCCGTAATAACACCCAATTGCAGAAATGGGGCAGAGCAACCGATTTATGCACATGATGCAAAAAAAAGAAGAGTGCGCAAACCATAATTGCGATGTAGTCTAGCAAACTATATCTTAGCAGTGATAGGCTAAGATATATTAATCGGAGACAATGTTTGTTTTGTACAAAATATGATTAGAAATATATTTTCGTGTATTATACTTACTATATAGGTATATTATACTTTCAATCATGGTGTATATAGACAAAGTTTGCCGGATAGCATATGCTTTTGACAAGGGAGAAAACCAATTAGATTGTAGGGCAATACAGCTTCAAATCTGTCAAAAAGAAGACAGGTGTTTCAATGCAATGTTTTTCTACGACAAAAATAGCCAAAATTGCTGTACTGAGGCAGGAAATAAAAATCGTGACCGTCAGTGATACAGCTGATGGAACATATACTTACCTGAAATCCGTACATTTAGCTCAATACGAAATTAAAATAAGATGAAATCAAAGCACCTATAGACAAATAACCAAATAGACTCCCCCGCTAACACTGTTTGTTGATGAATAATTTAGTTGGTAATGATCCTAGCTCAAATTTTGAAATAATGAGACGGAATGATAATGAAATAATTCATCTATAGAACCTTATATCTATAAACTAACGATGGAAAAAGATTATATGCATGAAACTTTTTTGTAAAAAATTTTGAAAAGTGTAAAAAATCAGAAAATTATCATTTATTTATTTAAAAACTAACAACATAATGAAATAAAAGAAATGTTGATTATTGTATAAAAAAGCTTGAAATAAAATATGATTTTAAAGTTTTGAAAAATCATCAAATTATTTGTTTGATGGTTTATTATTGCAAATCAACAAATATATAAACAAATTTGCAAATAAAAATTAACTCAATATTTAAATTAAAAGTGAGTCACAATCTAAAATATAGAAGGTAGTGATGTATAGATTACTAACAGAGGTAGCTTGTAGATAAGTCGACACAGTACAGGGCTTGTATGCACGAGATCGCGAGTTTAAATCCGGTGGAAAAAGGTTTTTTGTGGGAATTAAAAAATTCACTTACCTTACATATTTTTGAAGGGGGAAAAATTGGAAATCATTGATTTACTTCCCTGCATAACGGTTATATAAAAGTATAACTTTAAATATATTATCTTATACATGGAAGGGTGCTATCAATGGTTATCTTATATTATCCCAGAGTTATCATGAAAATCTTGGGGTCGGCTCGCAGAGCGCGCAGGGTATATATTTGCGCACCAACTCCCCCGTATTTCATACGTGTCAAAAAAGTTTTATGGGTGAATAAAAATTTTATGTCTTTTGATAGAAATTTTCTGCATCTATTTAAATATTGCCTGTACAGTTAGTCGGACGTGTTTCTTTTTCTGCACTTGTCCTGAATGGCAACATGGCGTATTCTCTTGTGTTTGATAATAAGATATAGAGATAAGCCTGGCAAGTAACGGAATTTATGCTCTGTACGCCTGGGACCACTGAGAGCGAAGCGAGCCCTGATTGGCTGGCAGAGCTGGAACCTGATTTATGATTGCTTAAAAAGCTCACATAAAAATAATCGTAGATATACTAAATTAACTAAAATTTGAGAATAATATTTTATAAGAATGTTATTAAACGAAATTTAGATGCAACGTTAGTTTTTACAGCGTGCATTTGCCACAGTTCTTGTGTGAATAGTTAATAAGTAGCACAATGAAATATCTCACAACACAATAACAATGTAAAAATAGTCATGAATAAACTTTGGGATAGACTTTTTCAGTCCTACTTACACAACTTTGTTTTCAAGATTTTCTTTATTTAATCTCAGAAATATAAACATTTTCTCTTCTTTACGATTTGAGGAAATTTTTCTAGAATCATTTTTTACTTTCTACACAGCCCTCAAGGGAGTTCATTTATTCCTAACTTTTCTGACGCCCTTACACATTGTGTGACGCAACTGTATAAACTTCAGCTCTTATAAGCTGTGTGTGAAAGATACGCACTACTCAAAAGCAATTTTAAATGAAATTTCTGGTTAGTAATCATCAACATATAAATACTTTATTATGCAATATATTTATTAGGTATCAGTTATATTTAGAGGAATTTCATCAGCAATCGTTATAAAATCAATAACTGCAGTTATTTTTATGAAAAAATTGATGGTTTCTGGGCGTAATAATAGTAATAAGGCACTAAAAACTTAAATAAGTTACATAATGTTACAAAAAGAAAAAAATTACGAACAAGAACTCTTTATGATCTGAAAATATTTAATTTTGTACTTAATATCAATTTGCGACTATGTTCAACAGCATACTATTCTTTTAATTACATAAAATTTGGTTAGTAACAATCAACAACAGCTAAAATAGAGCAACAAGGCTCAGCATTTGCGATATACCTGTATATACGGCATTTTGCAAGTGCACTTTGGCCAAAGACTACACTACGCTACACCACACGTTTGGCCTTCTTTTGCTAAGTGTACGACCATATCTGGACTGAGTTCTTACTTTAAATACCACGTGATCAATATGCTAGTCACCGAAAATGTATGAAAATGGACCTTTATAATCTATTCTGTTTCTGCCCAAGATCCAATGTGTGGGGTATTGGCGTAAACTGTTCTGTTCTTTTTTTTTTGGCTAGAACCTCAATAATTTGTACAATACCATGTTGTCTTTAACCTTTAACTGAGAATTAAATGATGATTTAAATGATATTGCCAAATGATTTTTTAATTTTTAATTAAATTAGCTAATGATTTTTTAAATGATCTTTATTTGTTTGAAAACACTTTAAAAAAAAATTCTGGTCGTTAAACATGTATTATTATCAAAAGTTTACCTGTAACTCAATACTTTTGAGTATTAGCACTTATGTTTCATAAGTAGTGCAGATACTCGAGCGTATCGGGTCACTAGATATTTTCTATTATGCACAATATGGATTTAGTCAACAATTAAAACTGCAGACACCAGAGCGTATTGGGTCATTAGAACTTATGTAGTTCGCATAGTAATAGTTCATTCAACAATCAAATATTTAGATGTTCGAGCGTATTGTGTTACTTGGGATAAGTCGCTCTAGAGATTGATGATTAGTTTAACAATAAAAACTGGAAGCAGTTCAGCGTATTGGGTTACTGTGTGTTATCTATACATAATAATAATTTGTTCAACAATCTAAGTTTAGATACTCGAGCGTATTGGTTGACTACACATTTTTTTTTTATTGCTTATTTTATTTATATATTTAAGTATATATAAAGTTACTACTCGGAAGAAAAATCATGGCATTATGTTATATATATCGTAAATGAAACAAATCTATACGAATTACTACGAAAAATTTGTACCCGACTAATAGATTTCATTGTTGCAAAATTGAAAAAAGTATTTGATTTAGAAAACTTCTTTTAGTATCTTCTGCATCGCAGTCTTGAGACTTAAAAAGTCACTTTTAAAAAAACTTGCCACTGGCACCGAAAGCTGAAATATAACATACAATAATTAAAAAATATATCATCATGCAATTCAGATATATGCATGGTACAAGTAGACAAGGTAGGTCAATTAGTCTGACCAATTTTAGTTAAGTTCGCACAGAGCCTGAATGACGTCGAAAAATACCATGTAAATCACATCGCAATGTTAAATCCCGTCAAACAGGTTCCTCGTCTGATTGGATGTGACCATACAGCCTCTGTGTCTGATTAGTCAGGTCAAGTAATTATGCGCATTGATTCTATCTCCACGTGGTGCATTCTGGGTAACGCTAAATGATTTACAACAGTGATAACATGAAAAATATATGTAACATTTTTTCAAGGGGAATTGTAAAGGGGCTGATGGGATAGTAAGAATGTTCGTGAAAGGAGCAAGAAGGCAAGGGGGGCTGTAGGGGGGGAGGAGCATGGAGGGGCGAAAAATGTATATAATAAGTAATAAAACGAAACAATTTTACGTGATTTCTGGGGAGCCATTGAGAAGAAAGGGTGTAAAGGGTTACGGGGGCATGGGGTAATTGGAGGGGGGGGGGGGGCCTGGGGAAGGTAAATTATCTTTATAAAAAGGGAGAAGGCGAGATCATTTTAGGTTATCTTGTGGAAAGCGTGGGTAAGTGGCCGTAAGGCCACCGTAAAAGGGCCAAAAAAAAGTGAAGGGAGTGTAGGGGGTCGTAAGGGGGCGAGACGTGCGTGGGGGGACCGTGTTGTCCATAAAAAAGTTAAAAAATAGGCGAATTTTTTGCTTATTTTTACACGAAGTTTTATTTTAAAAATTTTTAGTAAGGAAGGGCAAGGGGGCTACTACTTATGCCCCACATAAAATAACTGTATCATATAGGAATGTTTAAATTTCGTCAAAGAATATTTTATTGAGTGTTTTATTTTTTTTTTCTTTCTTTTTTTTTTTTTTTTTTTTTTTTTAATTTGAAGGGACGAGGAGGGGAAACCTTCTAAAGACCTCTCCGAAGGACCGGAGAGAGTGTCGGATTCACCCGGGTACCTACCGACTAAAACTAACCTTCTCGCATGGGGACCAGTGCAAAGCACTATGCCCCCCTAGAAGAGAGGGGAATTAAGGGTGAGAAGGGGGTGATGGAAAATAACGGAGAAGTTTAGTGTCCAGATGACACTCAAAGGGATGAGTAGAGTGGCTCTTATGCGTATGGGCGAAGCTCGAAGACTGGCTTATGCCGGAATAGATGTGGTGGATCAAATTTGTGTATCTAAATGAATGTAAAGTGTAAGTACGCTGTGTTTTGTGTAGATGGGGGCGTACTTGCGAAATTTGTATTTGTTGTGTATTTTGAGGTCGTAGGGGAACGGCGAAAATTTTGGGGTGCTCCAGAAGGGAGCGTGACGAAGTGAAGTGCGTTTTCGGCGTAGAAACTAGATTGATCGGTACTAAGTATACGCATCAAGGCATAACTCGGAATATTGAGGTGTTAAAGTAGCTTCAAGGGACGACGGGAGAGAGAGAGAAATACTTCCTGGTCAGCCATCAGACTTATGAGCGAAGAGAATTTACTCATAGATTTTCAGCCCAGCCACACCGATAGTTGCAGGGCTGACAGAGACTTCTCTGGATGAACTGGCCTAGGTGTTGGCCTCCCCGGAAGAGACTCGCCGGTGACCCATTCACCAGGATGATGAACTTCTGGCTTCCCAGACGGGAATTGACCTAGGGCCTACTGCCAGCGGAAACCCACCGACCCAGCGTCAGGGTGCGTTAACGACCTCCCCAAGGAGGGATTGCCCCCCAGGTCCAGGCATTATCAGGAGAAACTGCAGTCGGTCCGCTAGAATCGGGAAGAATGTGTTTTCAGCGCCACAGGTACTTTTCCCACCGAAAAAGTCCGAGAATCGAAATTCCCGAAAATTTTTCGACGACAATCGAACCCGTTTTTGCCTTGAGTCTGTCAGGCTAGGAAGCTAGCACGCTAACCACTAAGCCATCGAGGACTCTATTTCATTCTTAATTTTTGTAATTTACCTTTAACATGACAAATAAGCATATAATAAAATGATCATAGATAATACATTTTATATGATTTGCAAAAAAAGAATATAAAATTCATTTTATGGACATCTCTGGAGGTTCAAGTAAAACTTTTTTTTACAAAACATCACTTTATTATTTTATTTCTAATTTTAAATAGATCCTGTCAATGGTTTGTTCTTGTATAACTTCCGTATTTCTTCTAAGAGTAATGACTATTTATATTACTTTTAATTTAGCTTTTAACTTAAATATTATTGAGACTGCATTTCTAATTTTTTTATATCAAAAATAACGTTATATAGTGGTAATGCATTATTACTGTCTTTCAATTTATACAGAAAGCAATTAACTTTAGTCTTAGCATTTGCTATGACTATAAATAAATCTCTAAGACAAAGTGTTAAAGTGTATGTTTATACTTAAAAAAAACTTTGTTCTCTTACGGTCGTTACGTTGACTAAAGTCTTTAACATTAATCCGCAGTAGGGGTAAATGAGCTTCACGTTCGCGCACAGTTTGTCGAAAGGTGAAAAAATCGAAATTCGCCTTTGGTCTAATATTAAATTTTGACTACTTTTTTCATGAAATTTTACCAGCAAAACTAATGTAAATTTTTAAATGATTGTAGCAAAAAGAGTCCAATTTTTTACATAAATATTGACCCTTACATTAATGCATTTCACTTCATTACACGCATACTATCCGGGGACATCATTTCAGTAAATTCCGGAGAAATCAACAATATATATAGCGAATTATCACTAACTTTGGTGATTTGGGGGGGGGGGGGGGGGGGGGGGGGGCGGAAAAAGCGGAGGGGGGGGGGGGGCGCGGGAGAGAAAATGATTTTAGCCTACTTTATGAATTCTTCAGCTATTTCCGAAATATTTGGTTATGTGGTTAGACTTTTGGGGTCTAATGGGTTATGTTTGAAATGTTTTAGGGGGTTTCGGCTGATTTCGGGTGCCCGGAGAGAAAAGCATGAGGCGTGTGCTCACTTATTTTGCTAGCGCTGAGCCTGTACGCTGTTTTTTACGCGAAAACTCAATTATTTGCTGTTGACGCAATGACCCGCTTTTTTCACGTTCCGTAACCGTACGTGCTGTTAATGCTTTAGCATTTTACATTCGACACACAAGATTTATTGTTGTGAGTGCACTCTCAAACCCAGCCTGGAAACTCAAGGAACTCTGTGCAAAATTAACGCAACATCTATTGCTTGCAGCATTTTAGGCTGTGGAGAGGACTTATTCAAACAGAAATCTAGAGTAAAAAAGTTTATAAGGAAAAAAAGTACTGATTACATAACGATATGTCAGTCTAATTGAGGCCGCTTAGAGAATACAAAAAAATCCTTTTTAGGATAGAAGCCATTGTTTCATTAATTTACTGATGCATCTTCAAAATAAAGAAAATATAGTTTTATATGTACAAACAATTTTTGAATCCATTATTGAATATAGGATACAGTTTACAAAATGGTTTGAATTAAATAAGAAAGACAAATTCGCTTAAAATCTTGATTATGTTAATATTTCAGAACACGGCGTTTTTGATAAGATATAACAAAGAAAACGGGACAGTCGCGGATCGGCCGGTAGGAGCTATGCTATTTTTGTCATGATAAGAATATTGAATGTAAAAATAAAATAAAATATATTATATTTATAAAATAAAAATATGTCGAGATTCAATTTTTTCATATAACAAATTTATTTTAGTGATAATACAATCTTTATCAGTAAATATTATAGAACATTGGAAAAATATATGCATACGGATTCATTCACTTTTATTCAGACGATAGATAGGCCACTGGACAACGGCCAGTACCGTGGTAGTTGCGAGTATGAATGCATATAGTGTGCGTATACTGTGTGTGTATAGAACATGTATAGTATAGTCAGAGTCATTAAGTCAGTCGAGTCTGCCGAACAGCTGAGCAGCACCACGAGCAACAAATTTTTTCATTATTCTACATATGTACGTGTATGCCTGCGTAGAGAGAGAGAGAGAGAGTGAGAGAGAGATTGATTGATTCATAACAGATCTATTTAGCAAAGGATCAAAGATCCAGATGGCAATCAAATGTACAAAGGCGCAT
Source organism: Copidosoma aretas (assembly GCA_030522625.1). Taxonomy (NCBI): domain Eukaryota; kingdom Metazoa; phylum Arthropoda; class Insecta; order Hymenoptera; family Encyrtidae; genus Copidosoma; species Copidosoma aretas. The sequence goes on along the minus strand of JAPYYV010029524.1, from coordinate 1,790 downwards.
GATTTTTAAGTAGATAAGAGAGGCAGAGAGAGAATTAGAAAGGCGTACCACAGTGTGCGTTAATGGCATGCCAAATAAATAAGAGTATATATAAAATGCAATGAACTCAGTCTGTTTAGGATTGAACTAGCTTTAATGTACATATTTTCATGTAATTCTAATTTTATTCCTATCGCTTGTACATTTACTTCCATTACTTAAATTCTAAGAATTCAGTGCTTAAAGTGTCAGTATTATTGTTATGATGCCTTCAAAGCCGAAATCTTGCCAAGCGAGAAAGACTCTTATAGCTTCTCGAATATTCTCGAATAATACCTTGCTGTACATAGCATAGGTTTATTTCTGCTTTCTCGTTGACTTCTAACATAAAAACTTATAAACACATACATACAATTACATATTCCACAATTTATTGCTGCCCTGCGAGGTAGCACGCATATAAAGTCAGTCTAGCTACCGCATGCTCTCGAGCCACACGGCAGCGCTCGCGAGCAGACTCACGCATCGGAGAGAGATAGTCGCTCTCTAGCAACCGCTTTATTTCTGTCAATAACATTTTAGACAAGTCAATGTCAGAGTCTTTTCTTTGGTACGTTCCTCGTTTCCTTTGGAATATGAGGATCTTATCCAGACCGGGAATTACCACGAGCTTTGTGCTCATCCGGCGCCGCTCTCCTTTTCTCTCATCATACAGTCCGCTCGATAACTAACATTTGGTCGTTCAAGCCGGATCGGTGGCTCAGGTTCGGGATGAGTACAGTTCACGTGTTCAGTGTTGCTAGTGTAGTAGTGTCACGCTGAAAGACAAACAACCTTCCAGTGTGTTGGTGAAGTGTGCCTATTCTTTCGTGCTAAGAGATTTACGACCACTTATTGCAATTAGTTGGGTAGGAGACTTACAACCTCCTGCGTGTTTTCGCAACGAGTAGAGCTCCTCGTTCGTTTTTCTCACCACTGATTCGTCAAGGCAGGCGGCACCTTCACATTTTTCGACATGCTACACTGCAGTATCATGTCTAAAGAGCTGAAAGCACTCTTCAAGCACCAGCAGGAGTTAGACTTGAGAATTTCCAATGCTCTTACTAACCTTAAGAAACTCGGCTGGGACAAAATTAAAAGGTCTGTCGTTGAAAGTCAAATCAGTCAGCTGAGAAGCAATTGGGAGGATTTTCAAAAAAATCACCTCCCAATTCAGGATTTACCGGCAGATAGAGAAGAAGAGATTGGCTATTTCACCTCCGACGCATACGGTCAAGCAGAGGAAGCATATTTTGACTGAGCCTCATCTTTGGCTGAGGAGTTGCAGAAACTTTCTGCCAAACCACGTCAAGATCATGTCCCCGCAACAACGGCTCTTTCAAGAAGTATGCCTGCAGTTTCCGTGCCTAATTTCTCGGATGAATTTTGCGATTGGCTCGAGTTTAAGGACTTATTCTCGGCGATTATTGTTCGTGACTCACGTTTAAGTAACGTCAAAAAGCTGCAGCAGCTCAAAATCCATGTACAGGGTGAAGCTGCGGAGATGCTAAAGACGATTAAGCTTACTGACGCAAACTTCGAGGGCGCTTGGAAAGCTCTCGAAGATCACTACACGCACAAGCAACGTCTTGTCTCTGCGCTTGTTCGAGACTTACTCAATTTACCGCTCATCACTACAGAGTCTGCTTCAGAGCTTAAGGCATTACTTAGTTGTACAGTTAATGCCCTTGCTGTGCTCAAGCAACTTCATCGAAACACGGACCATTGGGACGATTTGATCGTTGCACTCACCGTTCGGAAGCTCGACACAA
>JAPYYV010029514.1:0-11240 GCA_030522625.1 Copidosoma aretas | reverse complement strand
CGTGAGCTCGGCGACCTGTTGCGCGTGCTCGGCGTCCCTGATCCTCGCCATCATCGTGTCGTCCTTCATCTTGGACTCGAGATCCGTGTACCTGTCGTGCGCCTCCCTCAGCTTCGTCTCGAGCTCCTTCTCCCTTCCCAGGGACGACTCGAGCTGGTCCTTAAGTACCTTGCCGTTCTCGTCCTGCCGGCGCAACTGATTCGTCGACACTTGGACCTGGGTCTCCAGCTCCATGACCTTCAACCTGAGCTCCTTGACCTCGGTCAGTGCCTCCATCTCGCGTATACGCGTGGTCATGAGGTCCTCCTCGAGTTTTTGCACCTCGTGGCCCCGGTTCTCCCAGAACAGGAGCTTCTTCGGCGTCGAGTCCGCAGCGGGGGCCGCGTGCGAGGCTCGGTGCTCCTGCAGGTGCTTCTGCCACGCCACGCTCAGCTCCGACACCCTCTGCCGCAAATCCTGTGGCCAGAGCAACACACGCACACGCGTTATCCCCGCGAGCAAAAAACGAAACTGTACGCGACCCCCCCCCCCCCCCCCTTTCAATGGGGGAATATTTTTTTCCTCCACCCTCGTTCCGTCGAACGTTGGTCTTCGATCGTACCAAAACACCCGACAGACCGAGGACGGAGAAATTTCCCTCCCACCTTGAGCGACAGATTGGCCTCGGCCTCCCTGAGCTTCACGGCGATCAGCTCCTCCTGCAGATGCGCCACCGAATTGTCGGGCGTGCTCTCCCTGAGCGTCTTCTTGTCCTGCTCGAGCTCCTGCACCCGAGCGCGCAGCTCCCTGATCGTCACCTCGTTCTCGGCCTCGCGCAGCCTCACCCGCACCAGTTCCTCCTGCAGGCACTGTATCATCTCCTCCTTCTGGCCGAGCTCCTCCTGCTTGGAGCTAATCTCGTCTAGGGAGGATTGCTTCGAGTTGACGTTCTCCTCGAGCAGTATGGACAGCGAGCGCAACTCCTCGTGCGCCTGCTCGAGCTGGTGGGAGGTCTCCAGGTGGGTGTGCCGCAGGGCGGTCAGTTCGCGCTGGATCACGAAGGCCGTCTCCTCCTCCTCGGCCCGGGAGACCTGGCCCCGCACCAGTCTGTCGGCTGAAGTTTGCATTTTTATACATAGATACATTTTTTTTGTCTTCCATATACATGTATACATGCAGTGTCAAAAGTCTCACCCAGCTCGGCGGACTCGGCCTCGAGCAGCTCGGTCCTCTGCCTGAGCAGCCGGTTCTCGGCCCTGAGCCTCCTCAGCTCGACCATCTCCTCCTGCTCCTTCATCTTGAGGACCGTGTAGTCCTTCTCGAGCTTCTTCATGCGCTTCGGGTTGATCTTCATGATGTAGGCGATGCTCATCAGCCGGTCGGGATCCGACTCGGCGCGGCCGGGCAGCTCCTTCTGGAAGAACTGTGGGGAACCAGAGCGATGAGTTGGTCTATCTCTCTCTCTCGATCCTTATCAAAATATGTATAGACATTGCAACTCGCACCAAAGGGGTAAGTACCCGATGGTGTTGGATTTTTATAATTCGATTTGGATTCTTTTCAAAGGTCCATTTTACTCCTCCAACTGTCGCGGATGGACGAGTCAGCGAATGAATCGAAAAAAGCGCTCTACTCTACAATCATTGTACCTTGAGCATGCCCTCCATGTCGAGGCTGAGCAGGTCCTCCTTGCCGAGCTGCAGCATGGCGAGGGCGACCTTGAAGATGATCTCCATGCCCTCGGAGAGAAAGACGTCGAAGATGCGGCAGGCGAGGGGCAGGGTGAGGGCGGTCGTGAACAGGGTGAGGAACCACGAGGAGGCGTACATGGACGTGTGAAAGCCCTGGGCCGTGAAGTGGGCGTATAGCTCGGGGTGGGTGTCGGCGACCAGATGCTCGAGCTGGTACATGCAGACCCCGAGCTCGGCCATCGACGGCTTGAACATGTCCCGCAGCCGGTAGTCCTGCATCAGGGCCACCAGGACCGCGAAGGCCTCCTCTTCCGGCATTTGCTGGGATTTTCGTGCGGATCGAGGTTTTTTTTTAGTTGCCCTTGCAATCGTAATACGCGAACGGACTTTTTTTTTTTGTTGGACCACTTGTGGATTATTCAAGACAATACTTGAGACAATTGTTCGAGTTTGCGTACATTAGTTTCTTTCAAAGTATTTGAAAAATTGCATACCGAGTAATTTTCTAGCCCAAACGGTGCGTGGCATTTTTTGGAAAAAAATTACGCCGCAAGCAGTGTACTCGTTTGAAAAATCAACGACGCCCAATAATAAGCCTGCATGCAATGTCCGTAATTTTGGTAAAACTGATGAATGCCTTGGCACACGATACGCCGACGAATGGATGAATAAAAAAGAAATACCTGCATGAGGAGGAGCCCGACGATGAAGCCGGAGCCCTGGCAGTAGCCGACCTCGCGGTCGTAAAGGCTGTAGGCCTTCATGACGTTGAACAGGCTCTCCTGGCCGAGGCCGTCCTTCTCCTTGAAAAAATCGTGCTCGGGATAGGTGCGGGCTATGTCGCGCCTGATTATCCGCTCGCAGGCCGAGGTGCACTTTATGTACTCGGCGAACTGCTTCTTCACCGGCGAGTCGTGCGCCCCGCACAGCAGCTGCCATGCTATCGCCCTGTGTTTTTGCGGCGGGGCGGCCTTGTGGGCGTTTTGTTTTTTTTTTTTTTTTTTTTTTTTTTTTTTTTTTTTTTTTTTGTGTGGAAATTTTACCATGAGTATGGATAAACATTAAATCTGGTGAAAAAAATAGCCCCGTGAGTCGTATACAGTCGCATACAGTCGTGCGGTATATATGCGTACTCGGAGGAATAATTACAAGGAGTCACCGCGTATGTTGGGCCACGTGAAATATAATACATCATCCACCCACACTTTTTCACCCCGATCATTCGTATCGTTGAAAAAATTGAGCAAAAATAAAAACATGCTTTCACCAGTCCACCCACTCATGATTTTTTTTCGGGCCCAAAAAATAAAGTAAAAATCAATATTCGTGCGTGATGATGATGATGATGATGATGATGATGATGACGACGACGCGCTCACCGAAAATGATGGGGTATGCCCTGGCGCACGAGTTCCCTGATGTACTCCTTGCGCCTCTTCCACTGGTTCTCCCAGTCGTTGACGATCCCGCCCCAGGTGGTCCAGTTCTCCTCGCCGTCGTCCAACGGCGGTGTGTCCCGCCTGTTGACGGCACCACCACCACCACCACCACCAGCACCACCGCTCGCTCCCCCCGGTGATGTCCCCGTAGTCTCGGCGCTGCTGCAATTGCTGTTGTTGTTGCTCGTCGACGTCGTGCCATTGCTGTTGCTGTTGCTGTTGCTGTTGTTGTTGTTGTTGTTGTTGTTGGCGCTACAGCCCGAGGCGAGGGACGCCTGGGACGCGTCCGAGCCCTTGCGGCTGTGGCCGCTCTGCAGCGAGCTCAGCGATTTGGCGTCCGACTCTATCAGCCTGCGAGTCATTTCGTTTCTCTTTGTCTCTCTCTCTCTCTCTCTCAATCTTTTTTTTTGCGATCGACACTGATTAGTGTAGTGTGGCAGCAGTAGCAGCGGTCGTGCGTGGTGTACGTGATTTTTCGTCAAAGCAGATACATACAACGTTATTTGGATTGCTGCATGTGTTTTTTTTTCAAAGCGTGAGATGGAAATTTGGAATTTTTTGTATAAATGTATGACGATGATGATGATAAAATGCTGTTGTTGTTTTTGAACGAACGAAATGCTCGATACGGTAAGGGAGCGTAACGTGCCTGCGGTCGCGGAACACGAGCGTAATTTTGAATTCGCGACAGGATTGCATAATGTAAATTGTGTTTTTTCACGCATCGTTCACACCCCGTAGATTCATTGACGATCAATCCTCGGTGCGCACTCGCGCGTATCCGTGGTAGTGATGATAATACCGATTTACCGATCGCGCCGCGCGAGGGATTAACTTGCGAGAGAAGCGACGCAAAAATCCTTCAGCTGCACCACCCCTTTGTATGAATATATATATACATACCAATGGTAGTTTGGTAGTAGATAGTGCGTTAATGGTTCTGACCTGTTGGCCTCTTCCAGTTTGGCTAGTAGCGCCAGCTCGTCCGTCGAAACGTCCCTCGGCCGTTCGCTAGTCGTCGTCGTCGTCGTCGTCGTCGTCGCCGTCACCGTCCCCTCCTCCTCCTCCTCCTCCTCCTCCTCCTCCTGTTGCTGTTCACCGGACGATAATGATGGTGGTGGTGGTGGTGGTGGTGGTGGTGCACCCGGACTGTTCCTCCTGGCTTCCTCCAAGACAACGGCAGCGCTGCTGTTGAGTAGGCACGCGACGCTCATCACCCTCCGTGGCCCATGACCCTTGGCCGGTGCCCGATGCCCCTATATATCCTCGCGCTCGTTACTTTCCGCTGAAAATAAAAAGCAGCCCGATCATCGAGTGCCCCCTTGGCCGCGCGTCTTCGAAGAGGCCGGGAGAGCTCTGCCCTTTCGGGAATCGGCTTCGTCGGGGTTTTTCTTGGGTCGTTCTACGTACACACTCGCGTACGCGCGGAGGGAGGCTTTTCAACGGAACCGCGGAAAAATCGATCCGTGCAGGAGAGGGAGGGAGAGAAAAAAAAAAGGGGGTCGAGAGGCTGCTCCGCGCGCCCGAAACGATTGTTCTTGCCGAGAGTTTGTCGTCGAGACGGGAATGATTGTTGCGGTTCGCCTGTATAGATACAATGTGTAATATAATAATAATAATCGGGCCGAGTCGATCGGTTGAAGTTCTCGGTCTGTTTTATGGACCGGGCGGTCCGAGGCCCTTCGCAAAATTGAATTTTTTTTTTTTTTTTTGTAGTTTTTTTCCACACGGGGCAAAGCGCGTCGGATCGATGAAAAAAAAAAGAAAACGAGAGCACGTCACTGATGCGCTGTCCGAAAATACCATCCTCTCTCGCGACGCGAGCACGCTCGAGAGCCATTTGACCACTCGAAAGCTCCGAAAGCTCATCGCCACTCGCGCGCGCGTGTGAAACAACATCAAAGACACCTAGCTCGGGCCAACCTCTGTATACATACATACATACACGCGCAGCAGCAGCAGCAGCAGTACTTATACTTGTACGCGAAAAGGAGAGGGGAAATAATAATCAACTGTACACGAGTATTCCACGCGCGCGCGCCAGAGAGGCTTCCATCAACTTTGCACTCATCTGCCCGCCGGCGCGGCTCTAAAGTCCATAAAAGCCCTTTTCCTCCCCATATTAAACATATGACGCGCGACGCGGCGAGCCCTGCGCCACACCGTGAAGAAGATCGACGCGAATTAAAGTCGTGATGCTCGCTCGCGTCGCGGTAATATTACATGCGCCTCCGGTGGGCGACGACGACCTATCGCGCTGCACCACATGTGTACATATTACACTGTACAAGACCGAACGCACAACTGGCAGGCAGAGGAGCCGCTCGAGCCGTCAGCGTTTGTCCCACTTGTGTATCGTCATTTAGATCTGCATAATGTGCTGTGGTGCAACGCAATGTATGCTCGCTCGTACGAGTAACTCTTTTACCGTTTCGTTCGTCCGTCGCGTACTTAGAAGCCGAGGTGCAGGTGCTCTCCTTGTTTTTCTCGAAAAAACTTGGGCCGGTCCCCCCCTTGTTTTTCTCGCCAACACCCTCCCCCCCCCCCCGTCCGATTTCTCCCCCCCCCCCCCCCCCCCCGCGCAGAGACGCGCGAAATTAGAATCGGTCGCTCTAATTCGTTCGGCAAGCCGCGCGCGCGCTCCGCCAATTCGCTCCGTCCGGCCGGCGAATCGAATATTTTCGGACGCGTCGCCGATGATGATGTGTGCGGTGCAGCGCGGAGCTGTTGTGCTTTCGCGGACGATCGGTTTGCCCGGCAATTTTCGCCTCGACGTTTGCCGAGTGGCGCGCAACACTCGTTGCCCGCGACGCGGGAACTTTGAGATCTTTTTTTCTTTCCCCCGGCCGATTGTGCGGTGTACTTTGTACAGAGTATACAGCCGTGGTGGGTCGACGCGGGATGGCACTTTTTTTTTTTTTTCATAACTCCTGACCGAATTACCGACGCGCCCATATGTATTACAACGTCGTCGACGCTCTTGTCCTATACTTATCGACCTGTAATTGCAGATCGACGTTGTGTGTATGATAATGAGCGGGAGCCTGATTCCATTATTAGACGTCGTGAGTATACGGTAGCTTCGGGCCGTACGGGTAATAACGATGATGTACTTGCCTATCATGTTTCGCGATTACGTGCCGCGCGGCGTTGGCGCTTCAATTTCGCTCTCTTTGGCACATAGTATACATGTAGAGTATTTGTCGACGGAACGTTTTCTACCAGTATTATTTTCCATGTACGATATGGATTTACTTTTACCATTTTTTTTGGCCAGCTTGAAAATAAAATAGAGTGACGTTTCGGTTGATTCGCGTTATACGTATAGGTGCATCTGCTCATGAAAACACGTGATTTTATTCAAGTCGAAAAAAAGACGAAGAAAATGAAGGCGGTAAAAAAGATGATTATTAAGAGCCGGATATTAAAAAATATTACCCGTAGTATTATTTTAAAACCACCAGAGGCATAACAGCCGTCCTTTCACTTTTCTGAGCGACGGCATACATTGAAATCAAATTTAATGCACAATCATCGATGAATCATCGCGATTCGCTCGTTTGGCGGTTCATGCAAAAAAAAAACTCCATCCCGCGGCGTTGCGCGAAAAAGGTCGCGTCGATATTTTTGTGTGTTTTCCCCCTCCCAACTCTCGAAAGAAATACTCATGTCCGTGAATTATTTCCGTACGCGTTGTAAAATACAACGTTTCTCTTTTTTTTTTTTTTCTTTTTTTTTTTGCAATCGATAACTCTTGTATGTGTGTAGATGCTCTACTTTTTCCACTCCGCATTACGGATTAAAATAGTCGGGCTGTAAAAGCGCGATCGAGGATATACAATGAAACTGGCCGGGTACGATCGATCGCGGAACGCGTTGCAGCATCGAAATACTCTCTGGAGATGATTTTTGACGCAAGCAACGTCGCTGGCGCAAAAAAAAATCTCGTCTCGCAGACGTCAAATTAATATATATAACTCATGCATCGCACGCGCGATCGGTTGGATTAAAAAAAGTAACTCGTGGTTTTATCAATCGCCCGCACTCGTCGCGATGCCTATATTATATGCATCATGATGACAATGAAACGCAGCGTTACGCAGTTTTTCGCCCTCTCGATTTTTAAACGCAAAAGGGACAAAACACTGCCCAAACTCACCGCAGGTCCGAACGAAGGAGAAACAAGATCGGACAAACCTATCGATCCGGGAAACCCGACACTCACCGATAGCCAAAAGCTCGTCCTCCTCTTCCTCGGCGCACACAAACCGACACAAACCCACACGGATCCGCCGAGCCTGCCAATAACCAACAAAACAGCAGCACAACTGCGCTTCTTCCTCGAGACCCACCCGCGAGCGCACGCTCCTCTGCTCTTCCCGACGAATCACCCGCCTCGGATGTACTTGTATCCTCGTGCACGTGCAGCTGACAAACTATAGCGGAGGAAGGAGACGACAAAAAAAAAAAAAAAAAGAGCGCGCTCGCTGCGCCCTCCCCGCGGGGGGGCTGGTGGGGGTCGAGGGGGGAGCAGTGGAGGAGCGGGGGCAGCCAAACCAAATTTTTAGGTTTAAATTTTACGGTAAAAGAAAACGATATTTACCTTATTTAGGCGGGGAGTTTGGAGGGGAGTGAGGGGGAGCGAGGGAGAGTTAGTACTCACCCTAAAACCATAAAATTATGTAATATAGGACTTATACATATACATATACATATATATATATATATATAATACACCAGATGTGTGACAAATTTTTTTTTTACATTGAATTTGTTTTTCTACATGTCTTTCTACATGTAATTACAAATGGCAGTATCAATCAATTTTTTGTATTGCCATATGTAATCTCATATGTAATGCCATATGTAATTACGTATGGTTTTACATAAGAAATTGCATACAGAATGACGTTCTATATTTTACGGTGGGTTTTTTCAATAACTTGTTTAAATTGGACTAAAATTGTATACTGTGATTAAATTTCTAAAACCTAAAATTTATAGAAAGTGTAAATGAATAGTTTATATCTAAGAAACTAATAGTCGGGTCAAAATTTACGATAAAACAAAACAACATTTTTGGGGGGAGGTAGGAGGAAGTCTGGTGGTGAGCTGTGAGGGCGGGGGTAGTTAACGTAATTTTTTTGGGGTCGAATTTCACGGTAAAAAGAAACGAAATTTACCTTATTTAGAGGGGAGCGGAGAAGCTAGTACTCGCCCTAAAACCATAAAACTTTATAATATAGGAAGATATTTCACTTGTAAGTAAATTTTTAGCCTCTTTGTAGAAAAGAACACAGTTAAGTAATTTTATTAATTTCATAGGGCAAATATTAAATTCATATAGAATGTTGCTTCTAAAACGCACTATAATATGAAAATACCGATCGTAAGCAAGAATGAAAAAAAAGCAGCCCTCCGATAACTCAATTGGTAGAGCATCTGTCCAGTAAACAGGAGGTTGTGTGTTCGAGCCACACTTGGGGACGATTTTTTTCATTCTTGCTTACGATAGGAACTTTCATATTATAGTGCGTTTTAGAAGTAACATTCTATATGAATTTAATATGTGCCCTATAAGATCAATAAAATTACTTTAGTGTGTTCGCAGGAAGATATATATGTACTAGTGGGGCTTCACCCTCTGCGCGCTTCTCGCGCCAACACCCATATTTTTATTTTATACCAAAATGTACACATGAAAATTCGCTTCGAATTCGAACTAATATAGCCAATATCAAAAATTAGTTCACAGATTTAGCAAATCATTTTTACGAATTCAATACTAATGAATGACTCTAATCAGTATTTAAGGTTAATATTGACATGTATGTATATGTACATAATATTTACAGAATGATTATTGTTACATAAACAATTAAGCGCTTTATTTTGGTCATGTCCGAAAATTTTTAAATTAATCATGAATATGAGTTCATAAGACGATAACAGTAAGGCTAGCTATTCTTTCACTCTTTCAGTAATTATAATTACCATCTTGTATCCTTCATTTAATAAAGCAACTCCTATATAGTTTTTAACGTCTTCTTACTCCTCCCTGTCTAGTGATTCGGATAGATTCTTGATATTTTCCACCCTTCAATAATTTGTGTTTGTGTCCCTAGCACAATAAGGTAGTTGTATCCCTACTGTGCTAGTCAGAAGCAGATTTGACCTTGGATTCGACAGTGTGGTACGCCTTCTGTCTCTCTCGCACTTGCGTGAAGACATAACCTTTAGCAGTTCTTACGACGGTTATTAATGTATTTCATCACGAATACCCTTGAGTTACTTTGTAAAATTCAATAAGATCATTAGATATTTTTGTAATACACAAAAAAATATCGTCAAAAGTTCATCATTATTTCGTATAATATACGTGATTAAGGGAGTTCTCTCCCAAAATGAAAATGATCAGATTTTAACGAAACTTTACAAATATATTATTTAATATCGTACAAAACGACTGGTAAAGTTTCAGACCGATTCAGAACCTGTGAGCTGAGATATGAACATATCTTTTAACACGTGCTCTCATGGGAATTTATGAAATCGTACCGAACCTCATACTTTCCTATTTTTTTTAAGGTATTTCTAATGATCAGTTTTTAAAATAATTAAAATACTTCATTCATTAATTGCTCGAGAATATGAGTGTATTTGTTTTTATATTGGTTAAGAACTTCTTAAACGGTTATTTATTGATATTGTAAAATATTTGATAGCAGTAGATATTTTTCTCACTCACGAACATGTGGCAACGTTGCGTTAGGTTAAAACATCTGAAGTGACTGAAGTCATAATGCCCGTCCCAGCTACTTGTCTGCTTTACAAGCGCAACGTTGCAATATTTTATATACATGAAAAGATTCATGTTCTCAGTCTCTTTCTATGATCTCTTTTTCTTTCTCTCTTGCCGAGAGAACTCCCTTAAAGTACAGAAAAAGGCATTTCTCCATAAGCATCCATGTTAAAGTATCAAAAATATAAACACTGATATTTTGCCTCCTAAGAACCCTAGCCTTACAAAAATTTAGTGGAGTACTTATTAGACATTATTTTAACTATGTGAAAAGTTACATCATTATTTCAATTTAAGATACTTTAAGCATGTTTCTTCATTCAAACATTCAAATCATGTAAAGCTTTTTGAAACATTCCCCCTTAATTCCGATATCTTCTGTGGCTTTTCTGTTTTGTTTTTTTCTCCTAGGACTTTCTAAAATTCAATGATCTGTATATCCTTGTCAAAATCTTCCCAGGGTTAACTATTTATTCCTTTACTCCTTTTTTCGTTTTCTGTATAACATCCCTCATTTATGTCTCCTAACAAATTTTTAAAATGATTCTCTTATGCCACTTTATTTATTAACATCAATTTTTTTCGGCTCGACTTTCCAATTGATTTCAAAAACTCATTTGAATTTTTGGCTTTCCAACACGTTACTTGGTTTTTCATCGGCTTTTTAAATTATTTTATCTCTGATAATCTCTTTTAACCTTTACTTTTTAGTCTTGAATTTAATTTTTGTTCTCCCTTTCTTTTATTTTTTGACCAATCTTTGAGTTTACCTGTAATCTTCCTTATTTTCTCAATTATTCTAAAATCCAGTTCATACATTTTTGAACATTTTTCGTTTTTTGATTCTATCGTTTTTAGTTTCCCTGATACCTGTGTAATTACATAAAGTTACCTGTATTATTTTGCTGTGATATTTGTCCTAACGTGGTTAATTGTTTGAGCTAAATAGTTCATATCTAGAACTTTATACTTATAAATTAATTATCATGAAATGGATAAAATAATTTATGATCATATTGAGTATTAACAATCACAAATAAACGTAACTCTTCATTATTTCTATGTACCAAGTCAATCTATTTGCCTCCTCAGTGGTGTGGACAAATACATTGAAAGATTAGATCATAATATATGAATGTGTATTTTAACATTTTTGAAATATAATGGTTTAAGTAAATCTATTTTTATTAAAGTAATTTAAAAAATAGATAAAAAAATCAGATAACATAAATACGAGGTGTGTTCAAAAAGTAAGGTGACTTTGTATTTTTAAGAATAAATATTTATTTATTTATCAATATTTATGTTGTCCCCTTCAAAGTAATCCCC
>JAPYYV010029508.1:0-14240 GCA_030522625.1 Copidosoma aretas | reverse complement strand
CGCCTTTTTGTCCCCCCCCCCCCCCCCCTCACACCCCGTGAGTTGCGCGCGGTGAACAAACACGTGCGGTCGCGTCCGGCTGTACAAGTATATACGGGCAGTGAGCGCAGCCTAATAAAAGCGTTACTGCCAGATGTATGCGTACGCGCGCGCGTGTTTTCGTACCCGCCGGAAAGTATACGAAGGAGTTGTAAATAAAATTTTCGATCATGCTGCAGTGGTGGGTTTACGGCAGAAAGTCGAAGGTTTGAAGAAAAGTTTCGTCACTCAGCGTATACGTCTGATCAGAGGAACGAGCTTGCGACTGTGTGTCCATACATATTGTAGAAGCCCCATATTCGAATAGTAGTGACTTATATGCGTGAGCATGCGTCAACTAATCAATAATAAAAGGGTGGCACAATCTACGTTTATGAACCAAGGTACAACACATGCAAACGATAATTGTGATTATACCCTTGCGAGGCTTCTTGGAGAAGTTTATTCAAATGTCTTGAAGCATTGTTTGTAGTTGTTTGATATTTTTTTTGCCGGAAGAAAACAATGGCGCGGATGAATATTTAAAACAAACATGGGTAAACTCAAAGATACGCAAAAAATAATTACCAATATTAGGCCTTGATTGAAAGCTCAGTTTTCATGTTATTTTATTGAGCTTTTTGATGTTTCTGTTATTCATCAATATATTTACATAGTGCGACTCAAACAAAACAATATAGCGTTGCAAACAATTTGTTGCCTTGTACTTGCGCAATAAATTTCCATGCAAGTATCTTGCAAGGAAACTTGAAAAAAATTGTTCCGGATTAAAGTTTGCTTTTGCATGGTACATGCTAAATTTTTTATAACTTTTCTTTTCGAACCCTTCAGAAACTTATAACAATCGAAACAAGGCTCCAATCCCACGTCCGTCCTCACTCACACGCACACATATCTAAATCCTAACTCTCGCGAACAGGCCAAGTCCGTTAAACGAGCCGAAACAACAATGGCCATCGAAGTCGCGGGACGCTGACGTCCGTAAAAATCATTGGATTCCCCGAAATCCAGTGTCGACGCGATCAGCGGGAGACTAATTAAACGTCAACGCTCGCCTTCCCGTCTCCCCCCTCCTCTCTCGCGACTTGCGCGCGAGCTCCTATCAGTGGCAGCTGCACGCGAAATTTCGGACGGGCGCTGGTGTAAGTATATTTAGAAGACAAACGACGAGTCCGCGGCTCGCGAGGGGCACTATATACTGCAGCACTGCCGCATGGGCCGTAGCCGTCGTCGACAACGGTGACAATTATTACGCGTGCCTGAACTCCAAAGCGCGAATGACGCACAATGGGAGGATTCTCGGGAAACTGGCGGAATGTGAGAACGAAGAGGAAGCTGGAGCCTCTGGTTTTTATTTTTGAACGATATTGCGAATTTCTACGGAGCACGGGATATATTAAAAATACTACGGGTCGTTGATTTTGAATTCAATCGAAATTTTATTGTGTGTCGTATCCTGAAGCAATGCAGTATAGTCGCAACTTTCGAGAATCCCATTGAATTTGAAGGATGGAACTCGAGAGAAACATATAAACGTGTAATAAGCACTCCGAGATATTGAAAGGCACTGAGTTCTGAAAAACATCCCTCCGAACACCAGACTGCCGGCGATACTATTTCGATTTTTTCCATCCGATCCCCTTCTAGTCACGAGGTACAACAGATGTCGCGCAGGTTGTACGAAAATAAAAGCTCTGCTGTATTGCAAAAGAGCTGTCTCGGACTCGGTTTTTACAGCCGCGGCATAAAATTTTACACGGCCAGGCGGTGCTTTTCATCGAATGTTTTTTTTTTGCACCGGCTCCCTTCTCTCCCCCCGTCGGAACCCAATCTCGAAAAAGCTCCGCTCGAGGGGAAAACCCCAGAGACAGCGCGGCATCTGCACCGCGGCGAGCGTGGAAATAAAAGTCCAGCGCGCGCTCGATGTAAATGAGTCCCGGAACGGGCCGGTGAACGAGCGATGGAGGAGAAAAAAAATCCAGATCGAGCGAGCCCGAGAGGGAAAAGGGAGCTTGCGGGTCCGCGCGGGGAAAAAACAAAGACGCGCGCGTGCGCCTGCCGAGGGAGGGCGAACGAACGAGGAGGAGGCCGCAGAATAGAAATTCGATGTAAAGTAGGAGAGGACGGAGGGGAGAGCCTCTACTGGGGCCGCACGTGGGGCTCGCGTGGTGTAATTTTGGAATAAATGCTCTCCCGTGTAGCTCCCCGGCTCCGGTTTCTCTTTCTCTCTCTCTCTCTCTCTCTCTCTCTGTGTACCATGCGTGTATAGGGTACTGCTGCTGCCACACTGGACTGTTAACGTTACGCGATGAGTTCGGGGATAAATTTAGACGCGGAGAAAAGCCGCGGATAGCCGGAATTCCCCTTTCGCCGATTTTTTGTTTTGTTATTCAAGGGCCGCCCCGCTGTATTCCGAGGGCTCGGTTTTTCCACGGGCAATAGAATCTTCAAATGCTTGGTGGTTGCAGTTTTTTAAAAGGTCGTTCTATTTTTTCATGAATTTATGTGTTTTATTTATATTTTAGCAAGACCTACGTAAAAAAATATCTCACGAGACTGTATCCAACAAATCATGACGTTTTTTCGAACCTTTGTAAAATCTGCACTATTGAGCTGATTTGAAATCTGGTGAAATGTTTGTATTCCTAAAGTTGGTTGCATACGCTATCTGGCATTGACAATACTAAAAAAAATTTCTAATTTTCGTTTCATTCTGATCCACGAAGAGAGCGTTTTCGAGTAATTCCCAAGAAACGATTAAAACTCAAAAATACCGCCAACAACCCCTTGCGCCACGTCGTATTTATCTTTCAAACTCCATCGAGCTCGAAGCTCTTTTTTTTAATTTATCGATTTTTGTCCCCTTCGACCTCAAAGCCGATCCCGAAAGTGCCGAAAAGACATCGCCACGGGAGGGAGCGCTGACGGGGGTAAATATAGAAATCGTGTATCAATCGATGCTCCCGGCGCCGCTATTTCGAGACGAGGGAAGTATATATTCTCGTCGAGGGGCGGTGTTTCGCGCGCGTTGTCCGGTTATAAATTTTTCGTCCGCGCTATGCCTCGGCCCACACTTGCCCCGCCGCGATCCGTTCAACACGAAAACGCGCCTCTTTCCGATCGTATTTTTAGTTCGGCCCGCGCGTTTCCGCGGGATAAAAATTTACCGCCCTTGTACATTCATTACGCGCGTGCGGTTCGCGCGTATCGTGCACGCTCGCACCGTGCAAGGCGAATCGCGGCAAAACACGGAAGCCCCCCGGTTTTCTAGGGCACCAGCATCATTGTGCAATGCCCACACGCGAGGCCTTACACGTTCTCCTGGCTTGATTCCAGAATCGAGCGTTGAATTCCGGGAGTGATGTCGAATCGATTATTACCGTGTGGTAGTCAGGGTCATTCGCGCACAGTTGATGCATAAAAACGATTGTACATTGTAACGCGAGGACCATCAGACATTTGTTTCCAAAATGAAGACATCGATCGGTGCGTCGAATTATCATCTCGATCGCGGCTCTCCATCGCGTACCCTCGACGGAGCATCAGCTTTTTCCCCCCATGATCTACTAGCTCTGTTCAGTGTACAGTCCTCAAAATCTCTCATTACCTTCGCCGCATAACCAGTCCTGTATTATATCGGATGGACCGCTCATTCTCCGTCCCATCAGTTGGACGACAAAACGAAGCCAGAAGAAGCCAACGGGAACAGACAAAAAAGAGGACAGGAGGAAACGGAGGACAGCTCTCGTTTCATCCCGGCATTCGACCGCAGCGCGTGCGAGCATCGAGCGCGTCTCCGCGTGCTGTGTGTGTGTGTGTGTGTGTGTGTTTGTGTACAAATATACGTATACATGCATTGCACGCATTCCCCGTGACATAACGTTATACGAGCACTGCGCTGTGACAGAGGGACCAACAGCAGAGTAAAAAGCTCTCCTCCCCTATATGTACTCCTGCTCGTATATTTATATATACCCTCTGTGTATATATATGGCGACGTCGGACGAAAAAAATTATGGTCGCCCGAGCGAGCCGACGTCTGTATAGTTGTATGTATACGTATGTCGCTCGTATTTATGTTTAGTCACTCTTGGTCTTGTCAAACTGCGTCGTGTGTGTGTGTGTGTGTATATTTAAGGGGGGAGCTGTAGGGTATGCGCAGGTAATGGAAACCCCCGTCAGTGACATAGAGCGAGTATACCTTCTATTATACCCACCGCTTGTACACGGTCTAATTTCTTTCAATTGACTGGCTTTCTGCCGCTGCCGCTGCGACGACGCGACGCTTTATACTTATATGTATGTACTTATGTATTATGTATCAAAACGTAACCCACTGATAACTCGTGTCTCGTGTGTTACGATCGATGCACACAATTATTGTTGCTGCGGAGCCACAGTGAACAACCAAACGATTTTTCTCTTTGTATTGGTATAAGGCTTTTTTACACTTCCTGTAATCGTCGGCTGGTATAGTTCAGTGGGTGGCGCATGGGTCTTCGCAACCCGGAGGAAATACTTGGTTCGAATGGTGAACTGTCTTAAAATGGTCAGCAGCTGCGCATACTGTGCAAACGGTATACACGTAACTAAGTTTACAACTATTAAAAAATGGCGTGACAGATACAACTACATTTTTTTTTATTCACTTTGGGTTTTTCAATGTTATGGCTAATCGGCATATAAGTAGAACAATCGGTACCATCACGGGGCTTCTTATAGCTATGACGTGTAAATTGATCCGAGCAATAAATTGTTTATGTCAGATAATTATCCACGAAAGGTCAACAGTGTCCGGTGAAATTACGAGAATTAGTTAAATTTTCCAGCAAATGATTTTCAGTTAATTTTTTTCAAGCCCATCATGAAATGTTCTCAACTACAGTATTGACTAGTCTTGAAAAAGTTTGTATTTTTATCCAGTCATTTTAACCTTATTTACGCATAAAAATAATACAAAATCAACATCGATAGAAAGAGTGCTGAACCAGTTATTGTAACAAGGCGAGATCTTTTGTTCCCCGGTTAAATTCAATTATGCATGCCTATACCCGCGCGAGATTCGATCATACTTTTATTTCCCACGATTAATACGATTCTTTTCTCACTCGTTGCCTAAACAATGGCGCAAAAATTGCTGCTGCGTGAAAAAAAGAAAGAGCGGAGGTAAAAACCAATTTGGCCCTACAATCTTTACACGATCATCGGTGTCCCGATCAGCCCGAGCTTCCAATTATACGAAGCTGAAGGTTACCTCGTCAGTTGACTGTATAATGGGAACCTTATCGGATCAATGGATTTGCAACCTCATACGATGAAAAAAAAAAGAAAAAAAAAAAGGACGTATACGTATACAGTGGCCGTGGATCGAGCAGCAACAACAGCAACATCAACAACGTGCCGAAGCGAGCGAAAAACCGCGACAGTCGCTGACGGTACGTAGTAAAGTTTCACAATTTAACAGCAACGTTTATTATGCCGCTGCCGCTTGTATTGTTCCCGGGGATAAATAAACGGGGAAGAAGGGGGGGGGGGGGGGCAAAAAAGACCGGGGCTCCCCCGGGCGGGGGGAGGGTGGGGGGGGGGGGGGGGGGGGGGGGGGGGCAAAAGGGACGCGGGCTATCGCCCCCTCCCCCTTCCTCTATTAATAGACCATTGTATTATCCACTGAAAATCATTTTATGCACACACGGACACCCGCTCGGCGTGCACCGTAGCTCTTACATAACGTGCTGTATTCCCGCGTATGTGGTACACGTGTGTGTGGAGCGCACGAAGAGATGGTTGAGGGGGCATTTTTTACTCTATCGACTCGCTCTCTCTCTCTCCGCACCAGTGATTTTCGGCCGAACAATGGCCCGCTCCTTTGTACACCGGGGCGTACGCCAAAAACAGACCTCTCGCGGCTCGTGAAAATTCGGGTCCCCGTGCGGCCGTGTCGTTGCTCAAGGATTCTTATTATCATGTTACCGATGTCCTTGTGGTTGTTGTTTTTCATTTCGTCCAAGATACTCTATTAATGGACGATAATATCGATTAAACCTATATTACCGTCGATGCTAAATTTATATCACCGATTTCCGCACAAACAGCAGCGCCCGGTCCACGTTTCGCCGGAACAGAAAAACACTGTCACTCGCGAGTAATCGTCCGCGGGAGAGAGAGAGAGAGAGCTATACACAAGCGAACGTCTGTTATACTGCCAAAGCTGTGGAGAGCGAGGCGAATTCTCTCTCCGGAGCACAGTAGCGATCATTGCCCGCTGACTCGGTCAAAGGGCCCAAGCCCGGCAACACTAAGGGCTTTGTTGTCTCGCAATCAAGAGACATCTGTTGCGCTCGAATGCAACAGCTCGACCGACGCTCGATTGAGCGAGTTTTTTTTTGTTTTTTTTTTTCCCAGGGATCGCGTTGTTGTTGGCTGGCTATGGTCGACCGTACGTTCAGGCGAGTGAGCGCGACACGGTGATTTCGATTTTCATCTCGATGTTGAATCGCGATTTTTATTAGAGCAGCGTGATGGAAGTTTATGTAAGTGCACGAGTTGGGATGATTATTTTAAGATAAGTATTTAATTTGTAAACATTGCAAAAGGTTTCTAATAGGGCTGTCACAAGAATCAAGAAATTCTCGATATTGTATTGTCTTGTCTTGAAAAATCGAGACGATATCAAGACAAGATGAAGAAAAAGTAATCAAGACAAAAACAAGAAATGTTATTCAAGATTTCCATATCGTCAAGATAGGTTACTCTAGATCTTGATTCTCTTGAGAGGCTATCGAAGCTATCAATTTGTGAAATACCCCTCTAGAAATAATCACACAATCTTACAATTCCTTATAAGTACTTTTAAAAATTTTGTGCATTACATAATTAAGTCATTATTGAGATTAAGATATATTATATACTTATGATCAAACAAAAATACACTGCAAAGAGGATAATTCAAGTATTTGTTCATGTTTAATTCCTAATGATTATTACCCAATTTTATTAATTAAAAAAGTCGGTAATTTTAGGGCGCTTATGTTAAATGCATGGGTATTTATTATTTTATTGAAATAATTGTCAAAATATATTTAAAGTGGAAGTGGATTAATACAAAAATTTTCACTTAAAATACAGTATTTCATATTATGATATTTATTCATATGTTTACGTTTGGGAAAAAAGTACAGTCAAAAACGAGATCGAGACTTCTTGACAAGATTTCGATGTAATGTCAAGACAAGAACAAGATGACAAAATTCAAGAATGATTCACGACAAGAACAATATCAAATTTTCACATTTTTCGAGAACAAGACCAAGATTTCAAAAAATCTCGTATTGTCTTGTCTTGTGACAGCCATAGTTTCTAATAAGTTGTGAATGGTATGAGAGTTTTTACCACCGAAGGAGGCACCGAGCTAACACTTTTACTTTTTACTTCGAGGAATAACTTTAATTTTATACTGGTTTACTTTATCATAATCAATAATGCTAATCGATCAAATTTTTTTATAAAATATTTATGCATTACATGTATTAAAGGAAAACCAGTATTAGTTCTAACATATGGTTCGGCTAGTAGAAAGCCTGACCTAGAGCTACATCAAGCTAACAGAGCTAGCAATAAATAAAGGTTCGAGACGTTGTAGACTTCTCTATAATCTTGTTGATTAAAGGGCATGAAAGCCCCCCACATATATAAGGATACAAAATTAATACAAATACTAAAATAGTCAATTCAGGATTGTCCTTAAAATCTATATCTTTTTTTAATTTTTGACCACAACTAATTATATTGCGCAAAAAAAAATAGGACATTACTTACACCAGAGATCATGTTTTGAGAATTTAAGGTAACAAACGACCAAAAAGAACCCTAATCAATTTTATTATCTTTTAAAGATTCTGATCTCTCAAAAAATACCACCAAAACTTGTCTCGAGGTCTTTGATGGATTAATGACGGCGATAGGTGTTTAGAGCTAGAGATTTTTTTCTGAATTCATAATGGACTCATAAATTTTGCTTAATACCGCTATAAAAAAATATCATTGGGTTCCTGGCCTCGCGAGTGGAATCATTATTGCAATAATGTAGGATCGTGTAATATTTAGATGGCTAAAAAGTTATAGGAGTAAAATTTTACGTCGACTAGCACCAACAACGTGTCACTATAAAATTCCTGTTAGTCCGTTAAAATGATCATTTTGAATATTTAAACGGTACTTATCATTTTGAAACCTTTACAAAACTGACTTATCAGCTCGACACCATCCCTGAATTATTTATCTCCGTAAAGGCGCTGCATCTGCTCTTGCCAGCGAAAAAAAAGGAAAGTCGCGAAAAAAGAGCGTGTAGCGTTAAATATACCTGGGCCGCGAAAAACGGTAATTTTAGTTAATTAGCAATTAATTACTCGTCGTCGTGCCGAGATAAGAGAGAAAGAGTATAAGTAAACGGGCAATTTCACTCACCTTCGTACATCTGCGCGTACTGGGGGAAGCCGGCGGCCCGCAGCCACTTGCACGCCTCCTGAGCTTCGATTTCTGGAAAAAGAGAAGAGAAAAAAACCAAGTTAAGACGACCGGCATCAGGGAGACATTGGAGATTAATGGCGTTGTGCCTCGCGTTCCCGCGCATAAGGCTCGAGGCGGAAGATTCACACACGCGCGCATACACACAACGCCAAAATACACGTGTAGGGGAAAAAAAAATCTTATACACAAGAGCGTGAAAAGACACAACTGTAAATATATACGTGCACACGTGTGGTGGTGTATATACATCTCAAGATGCGGGGGCCTTTTACGTGAGCGTCCAGCGCTAGACTCAATATTTTCTCCCGGGGCCCCGTGAAATAAATCCCCCCCCCCCCCCGACGATGGCTCGGGAGACTTTTCGGAGGCCACCGAACATGTACTTATACTTCCACAAAATATCCCCGGCGCGTCCCACTCGGATGTATATACACGCGTGTCACGTGTCCCTCAGCTGTGCGCGCATCGCTTAGTATTTGCTTTCGTGAAAGTTCCTCGTATATACACACGCGCACGTTGTCGTCGTCGCTATTGTTTGCACAGTTAGCCGCTAATTATCCCCGTATATCATTAGCGTCGCGGGTACGTACATATCCTTTGACGAATCTGCGATTTTCACTTTTTCCCGGTAATATTTATCGGCGCGCGGACCGCGTCTAATTGATTATTCGTCATTGTCGCGGAACTCTGCGCGCGCCGAATCGCCGGAGTCGCCGCATCAGCAGCAGCAGGGCAAACGGCCGCTAATTAATGGCGATATTTATTTAACGAAAAGTCAGCTTATTTGTCAAAGCTGCGTCTCACGCTCGCGCGGACGGTTAATTTTGCACAACCGCGCGCGCGTGCAACGTTGTGCCAGGGCTTTCTAATCGCACTTATAATATATACTTATAGGATGAAACACAGAGATTTATTCCGGCCCATTGAAAATCGAATGAATGAGCATTTTTTTCTATTCGAGCTACTCGACTATTTTTTCGGCATGCGATGGTTTTCGAGAAATCCGCTGTAGCTGGTTTAATGGAAAAACTCGCGCAGATTTACAGTTGGTTGCCGAGAGAGAGCGACACACTGCTTAGAGCGAGAACAATTAAAATAAAACATCGAAATTCGAATGTGCAGTGAATATTATATACATGGGTCATTTCACAAAAACTGCGATATTTCATGAAGCCTATGTTTGTAAACAATGCATTTTATTATTTTGAGCGTAAACTTTTTTGAAACAGTGTAAACTACTTTTTTCTAGATAGCCCTTTTGAAATCAAGTGGAAAAATATTTGCCGTTGCTGTAAAATGCAAAAAACAAGATAAAATGGCATTACCGTAATGCGAAGCATTTAAAAATCTCATTTTTAGCGGCTTGTACTGCATGCAAGTGCCATTACGGTAATGACAGGTATGTTTTTTGAAGTTTTTTAAAAATACCGTTTAAATTAACACGTGTCTTCTAAAAATAACAATAGAGCGAGGCCAAAAATTTCCAGCAAGCTGGGACCTCAAATATCATAGAAAAAATAATGAATGAATTCTAAACACTAAATTTTCAAAATCCTATTTCACCTACTAAAATGTCCCATTTTTCGTGAAATGATTCATGCATATATTATGTAGTGAAATCATTGTGTTACTTGTATCACTCATTAAATTATATAATTACATTATATACGTTTACGTTATTAAGTATGTTCATGCCAGAATCACTTTATTTACGATTGTCTTGGAATTTTTAAGATAGGTTCTTTAGGTATCAATGTATGTTATATTTAAATTTCAGTAATCTCACCCGTACTGTTTTCAAGGTATGAAGGTTCAAAGTTGACTCTTTTAACACGTGAATCCGATCCCTGAGTTCCCAAAGAGTAAGGTTTTAATCGATAGAAAAAAAGGGTATTGACAATCATTATAAAAAACGAGTAAAATATGAGAAATTTAACTTTGATTCATCTCCTAAGAGATTAGAAATATGGCCCGTGCCGTTTTAAAGATATCTCGATGTAAAAAAAGTTTGCCATTTAGTATATCTATATATGGTTATGAAGTTTTACTCAACGCTTCGCATTATGCTATAATTTTTTATTTTTTTTGTAAGTTTTCTATTGCTAAGGTTGTTGAGGTTATTTAAGTGTCAACTGACGATAATTACCAGCCATTATTTGAAATATCAATGATTTTTCTATCTGCTATACTGAATTGGTTGAGCACCACTGAGTGGCATAAACGTCCTTAAAAATTACTCTATTCAAGTTTCAAGTGTAAGATAAGTCTACTTACGAAACGTAATCTCCTTATTTCCTTGTCTGTTGTTGATCGCTCACTGCCCAGTATAATGATTGTAATACGTGTTCACTCGACGAATGACTAGATCACACTGAAAACAAAGCATCAGGTGAGCTGCGCAGCTCATTGCGCAGTATAGAGTGCGCACCTCAGTTAGGTCACTGACCACTGACTCACTCAGCTTAAACAACTAAATATACAATATTAAAAAATCATTATTGATAATTCTTAATTAATATCAACTCACATCATCATAAAAACTCTAAAATAATCCGAATTAAAAATAAAAAACTCAAATAAGCGTTATATCGCAAGTTCAAATTTCGACTTTCGAGGTGCGACATCTCGTGATCGAAGCGAGATAGACATATGGTGCCTATAATAAAAAGTGCTTATTTTTTATCGTACTACACGATCCCAGTGTTATTTCGCGGCGCCCGGGAAATCGTACTCCCCCCGTAAGTAGACTTATCTTACAATTTAAAATTAAATAAAGTAGTTTTTAATAACGTATACATATATAATGTAATGAAATAATAAGTTATATAATAACGATGTATTGATATTTAGCTATTTTATTATATAATATAGAAACAAAATAACATATAAATATTAATAAAATAATGCTAAACACTAAATCTTGAAAATCCTATTTTACACATCAAAATATCCCG
The DNA here is from genome assembly GCA_030522625.1 of Copidosoma aretas. NCBI lineage: Eukaryota > Metazoa > Arthropoda > Insecta > Hymenoptera > Encyrtidae > Copidosoma > Copidosoma aretas. The sequence goes on along the minus strand of JAPYYV010029508.1, from coordinate 2,721 downwards.
TTTTTCGTGAAACGACCCACACATAAGTTCGTATATTATACCTAAGAGCCGGAAATTTTTCGAGAAAGCTGCGTGTAACGGACACGCGGAGAAACCTTTTACCCTCGCTGCTGCGTATTATGGCCCGCGTTCGTGGGAGTCGCGGGAGTAAGTGTAATAAGCAGGGAATGAAAAATGACAAGGCGCGTATGGCGTCCGTACGGGGGGGAAGAGTCTGGGAGACCCGCCGCGTGTTATAATACGCACGTTTCCTTTAATGATGATCGATCGACTTTCGGCTCGTCTCTGATCGATTTCTCGGTGGTGCGTTAATCGTCGCTCCGGCGCGTCGAGCGAATTTACGGCGGGCACTCGATCGCGCACCTTTTTAAGGCCACTCGTAACACACATTCGCCCTTGCCGTAACTCGTGCAGGTCGGAAATAACCGGGTGTACGAAGGAAGAGGTACTTTTGACGTGTCGAAATTCTCAATCATAATTAATCCATCATTTCCTTGAGCTGCGTTCTTCTGGATCATCGGTGATTCAATTTTTGATGATCCGAAAAAACTAATTTTTCCAATAAAATGGGGCACCAACGAATCGCCCCGATAGCCCCCGCATCAGTCATATTTATATATTCACACGAGCGCGCGTTCGAAAGCTAACGAGAGGCGCGCTTCGAGCTCTCTCTCGACAGCGATAATCAGCGCCTCTCGAGAAGATCGCTCCGCGTCCCTGCACACAACCGCGCGCGGGGGGGAGATCACAGAAACAAGCGACGCGAGGCGGCGCGCGCGCCCCGCGCGCTCTCTCTCTCTCTCTCTCTCTCTCTCTCTCTCTCTCTCTCTCTCTCTCTCTCTCTCTCTCTCTCTCTGCACACAATCGTCGCGTGCGAAACAATTACAATACAACGCAGCCAGAGAACTTTGAAGAAACCCCGTCCGTCCCTCTGCGCTTCATCTCCCTGAGCGCCTGGAATTCGATCTTTGCCCATACCTCTATGCGCTTAGCAAGAAAAGCAGCGCCCAAGCCCCGGGGCAGGGCGCTCCTGATGCGGCGGGTAAAATATCTTCCCCAAATAGAGTAAAGTTGGTACGGGGACAAGCAGTCCGTCGCTGGGTTCGCGTGCACGCCCATTATAAATCTCCCAGCCGGCGGTAGTGCTAAGTAATTTCTCGGTTGCTCATTTTTCGTCCGCCACCTGTGTACCTACTCTACTCGGCGGCGGCGCCTGTCTCTGCTGGTTCGTGTACCTGTTTTTCTTCTTCCCCCGACTCTCCCGCTCTTCGTGTATTATACTTGTACGTATATACAGCAGTACATGATATACCCAGAGGTGCAAAGAAACGAGTAGGACTGTGAAAACCAACCGCCACGACCGTAAGTGTAGCGAGCACGTGAGAAAGAAAATAAAGAGGGGAAGCTGCAGGGGCGCGATCGGGGATTTATATCGCTCGCGCAATTACGTAAGTCGATCTCCCCTCTGTGTAGTGTGCGTACAATATGCAGTATACACTCGGATTATCCTGTTGGGCTCGCGAACAGGTGGATCGAGCGCGTGCTCCGTCGTTGGTTCGAATTTTCCAGGATTCGAGGAACGCTCGCTGCTGCACGCGCGCTTCTGACGATTAATCCGGGGACGGGGTTCGGCGTGAAATCGCGCGCTGCGCGCACCGCAGAAAAGAAGCTCTCGCGTACGATAACTCGCTCATTATCGGGGCACGCGCGGCGTCATTAATAACACGCGCGGGCATGCAGGGAAGGCCGGCGAGTCCGCGTTCATTTATAATTATTAAAAATTAAAAACAACTTTCGAGCCGGATTATCGCGCGTTGTACCATTCATCCCTCCCCCTCGTTACAACGCGGCGGAGGAGAAACGCGCGCCGGTTTATTTGCCTGCACGCATGCTCGCAACAGTTGTATTTAAATATGACGTATTCGAAAATGAAAAAAAGGACGGGTGAAATCTCGCGCGGAATAAGTACGTCGATTCTTTTTTATCTCCCGAGAGGCGCGTGTCGTCGTCGGCGATGACTGAGACTCCCTCCCTGTGTTATTGATGGATTAACTGCAGTGGCCGGGAGAAATTAAGACCGCGCCTGTCTTATTATTGACGAGACTCGCGGGGGCTTCGTTGGCTCGTCGTAGCGAATGACTTTCGCGCCTCGCGTGTGTGTGGTATGCTTGTCGTAACTCGGAGCTTGATGAAAGTTATGCGGGTGGTGTATTTAATACTGATATGCTTTTTTTCCACAAGTGGGACACAGTTCTTGCATCGAATTAAATTTTTTTCGCGATACACACTGCCCCCAAAAATTAGTTGGTCGGTGATGGTGATTCGAGGTTTGTCATGGCGATTGAAACAATGCATGATTAATGCATGATGAAATGAGAACATGCAAAATAAAAACTGATTCAGATTACCAATGAGTTAAATAATTCACCGATCCTCTCGTCGTGATTGATAAGTTATTACTGAACATAATTATTACCATTCTTATCATAAACAGATCAAAATATGCAAGTAGAACCGGCAGAGTACATTACGACCGATTTCAAACATATATGATATAATGAATTCAAATTCAGTGTGGCTGGAATGGTTCAGTCGGCTGAGTGAAAATTTGGCAATCATGGCAACCCGAGCAGGAAATGAAGTAAGGATCTGATCAGTCCCTGATCAGGCTATCCTTTTTAATGATCAGTAACTGATCAGGCTTGTAACGCATTATCTGAT
>JAPYYV010029500.1:0-18091 GCA_030522625.1 Copidosoma aretas | reverse complement strand
TCGCATCATGTATATGTATATACAGCAGTAAGCAGCAGTGATACCAACCAACTCAATTATTTTCGGGTTGGTATCACTTCGCGCAGGAGCCCCCTTAAATCCAAAATTTTCGGGTTTTTAGGGTATGGATTATTTATTATTTTAGGATACAACGAAGAGATTCCAGGGAGTATATGATCAAAAAGTCAAAACCGGTAAATAACGTACACCCTAGTATGTATACATATACATACAGCATATATGATAACTGTCCGAGGGACTTGGATTTTTAAAGGTAATCATCTTACGAACAAAATAAGCCTATAATCATTATTTTTTAGCTAAAATTTACCGGAAGCGAGAATTTCGAGCATTTTTTGCTTTTTTGACCACTATGGCGGCGAAAGAGTAAAGTCCAATTGAACATTCCTTTGTTAAATGCTGCTTGATCATTGTTTTTAACTTGTGGAACATTATTCTAAGGTAACGATCCTCGTCCATTTGAAGGATTTTTATATAAAGGGACAGGGCTCTAAGAGCTACTGTGTATTTCAGACTAGTGCTGTTCGTTTCTAATCTTAAGGTGTAGCCCGGGGTGATTGTAGGTAATTGAAGAAAACGTTTAGGGAAACGTGATTGGATTTGTTCAACTTCTCGGATGTGGTTCAGGCCCCAGATTCATATAGGATGGTAGAGGAGACCGTTGTGTTAAATAGTTTCTTAGCAGAAGTAAGGCTGCGATTTTTTCCAGAACACATAACTTGCAAGATTCAGCTGAAGGCTGATTTTTCTTTACCAAGTGCTTTTTAAGATAGGAGTTAAATGAACCATTGACCGAGACCATGGCACTTCTAAGTACGTGAATTTTTCGACCATTTTTAGAGGCATTTTAATGTTTTTTCATTTATTTGATTTTTTGAGTTTTTATCCTTGGTACTTATGATTTATCAAGATTGACTTCTAAAGCTTTTAACTAGGTGTTACTAGACCGAGTGTTGAGCTTACTTTGCAGATGTACTTGGTTTTTAGCTAGTATTGTGAGGTCGTCAGAAAAGAATAGTACATCTATAGATTTTTAGACGGGCATATGTCTTCTGTTAAAAAAAAATTTTGTGATGTCATGTAGTAATATGGCAAAATGCAGTAGGCTAAGGGAGTCTTTTTGCAATACTCTTTTGGTGACCTCGATATCCTTAGAGCATTTGCTGTGTTCAGCTTTACTCGCATAAGCGCTCTGTGGTATAAGCTCTGCAGTACTCAAAATTAATTTTCTGCAGATACCAGCCTCGAAAAGAGAGCACCACAAAATCGAGTGTACAACAGAGTCGAACGCTCTTCGGAAGTGAATGAAGGCGGCCCTTTGGTTTGGAAAATCTAACGCTATCCTAGTTTGAAGTACAAAGACATTGTCTTCACAGGACCTGCCTCTTTTAGAGCTGGCTTGGCACTCAGGTAATACGTTTTCTTTGCACCAGCTTGATAAGCGTGCGGCAATTGTGGACGTGAAGATATCTTATGTGGCATTAGTGAGTGAAGTGTCCCGGTAGTTAGCAGGATCTTAGCGGTTGCCTTTTTTGTACAGGAGGATAAATTCGGTTGTCCACCTCTCGCTTCAGCACTGCATTAAATAAGTATTAAAGTTGGAGCAGCCACTCCACTGGCCGGTTTTTGAAGAAAGAGTTGAAGATGCCATCCAGGCCTGGGGCTTTGTTGGCCTTTAACAGTTTTACTGCATTCTACAACTCTCCGTATTCAACTTCAGCGTTAAAGAAGGGATGACTGCAATCTATATATGTCGTCGTGGTGATGTTTCTGATAGGATATACGTTAAAGTAGGATTTTCATAATTTTTATAAATTCTGAGCATTCTCACCGGAGACCAAAAGCTTTTGGATTTTCTATTTTCAATGTGGCCCCTTATGTAATTAAAATGCTCGTTCTTTTTGGATTTGTATATTTTCTGCAGATAGTTCTTGCTTTCATTAAGTCTCCGTGCAGCTGGGCAGCCCCCGTTTTGCTCCATTTTCTATATATTTGTCTCAGTGCTTTATTTGCATCTTGGCAAGATTTATCGTACTACGGTTTATCTTTGCGACCGGGACGATCTGAGTTATATAGACTATGAGTGAGCTCCATATCTAGCTTTGTCGCAGTTAAGTGAATTGTCTCTGTGCTCGGTTTTTCTCATTGACATCATCTGTAGGCAAAGCTGCCAATAACATGTTTTGGAAGAATCCAACTCATTTTTTGCAATTACATACTAGCTTCTTTTGGAAGGATGTGACTTAAAGTCCGTTCGCAAAACTCGTATTCTGTGTGCCCATTATTATTTTGATTGGTATGATTGACCTATGTTGATTACTTCAAAATCTGAAAATAGAAAGAGGCTCGTTTTGTTGGTCCACGCCAAGTTAACGACGCTGCTTCCCAATAAACGTTGGATTATTATAGGGTTCAGACATGCTCGTGCCATTCAGCACCACCATTCCAACGTTTTTCATTTTTTCGATGACGAGTTGGTCTTGCTTAGTGATGACAGTGTCTGTAAGGTTCCATTTATCAGCAAAAGTCAGTATCTGTCATGGGTTCTACACTTATTTGATTAAGATGGCCTGCGTGAGTTTAGGTTTTCTGCTACAAGTATAACCCCGTTGAATTGGTTCACGTGAGTTTTTAGGAACAGTAGCAAGATTTAACATTTTGTTTTAAGTTGTCAAAATGATCTGATTTAAAATACATGTATAACCAAAAAAAGAACTTGATCAGTTTTGAGTTCAACTGTGATGTATAGATGATTTATTTTACAAATAGCATACGACTTTAGTAGTTTTTTGTTTATGAAGACATACAATCTGACACTTACTCTACCCAGAACTTTGACTTTGACTGCTGGGCTGTTGTGGACTGTACAGTTGCGCAGGAGTGGCATGGTGGCAGTCAAATTATTGCACAGCTAGGTTTCAGAGGTTCCGAAAAATGCGCAGTCGTTTAGAAGTGCCAAGTTTATTTGTTCAAAAATGTAAAAAAGGTGGATTAGAAGAGTCTAAATTATTTGATCGTACGGTTGTGTATATGTAGCTTAGGCTAACGTTGAGATTTTTCATATAAGGACCGCAAGAAAACAGATATTCTTGAGACTTCTAGGGTGTGTCTTTACGTAACTTATTACTGTCTTTGAAATTAGGCCTAGACTTGCTCACTGCTCAAAACTTTGCAGAACTGTAGCTCAGCACATTCGTTGCGCTGCGACTTTCAAAAGGGCAACGTTTCAGTGCGTCTTTGTACAGGGAAAGCATCCATAAGGTCCAAGCCTTCTTTCCAGATTTTAGCTATCCCATCAACAAAGATTTTTAGGTGGCATATTTTTACGTTATGTCCTTTGCTTTTTCTTCAGATGCAATTTTATAAAGTTGTTCTGGATTGCTCTTTTTTGCTTCGTAATTTCACTCGAGATTGTCAGGCTGTTTCCCGCTAGTAGCTTCTTTTTTGATAGGATTTGATGTATATACTAGGAATTTTTTAGCTTTATCTTAAATATTCAAGTGTCAACTGACAATAATTAACGACCATTATTTAAAATATCAATAAATATCTTCCATACTGAATTAGTTGAGTACCACTGAGTGGCATAAACGTCCTTAAAGCATGGTGCACCGGTACTTACCCGTAACAGAAGTCTCTACCATACAAATTATAATACATATTTAGAACTATTTACGTTATTATTGTATAATAATTATTATTCGTAAAAATAATTTGAAAATAAAACAATTCTGATACTCCAAAACTTGAATGTCTACCTTACCAAAAAGTTCAAGGAGGCTCTTACGTGGAGAGCCGTACTAATATAGCGCTTATGGCAAAGTAACCTTCAACTTGTTAGTACTTAAAGAATACTTAATAAATCAAAACCAAAAAACGCATAGGCATTCCTTAGATTCTCTAGATTCTTATAGTTTTTGTCACATATTGATAAAGCATATGAATTTTTGCAAACAAAAATCCAACCTACAAATCTAAACGTTAATTGATAAAAAGGAGTTTTGAAATTTCAAAAATTTTGAAAAATCAAAAAAAAATTCTACAAAACTATGCATTTGCCTTTTAATGGGGCTCCAGCGGGAGGAGTTGAGAGGCCATACATAGTTTAATTGATGGATGAGAATCTGCTGATTCCAACGGTGTCTTTTCTTACCCCTCTAACCGTGGAAAATATCGAGATATTTGCTCTCAAAGTTCGCACATTACACACAACCTCTTCTGGAGCAACGTGAAAGACATTCCGTGGAGTATGGGTCGTATCATTTTTTTACCATACAGCTATACATATATATGATGGTGCAGATGATGCTCATTGCTCGCATCATGTATATGCATGTACAGCAGTAAGCAGCAGTGATACCAACTAACTTAATTATTTTCGAGTTGGTATCACTTCAAGCAGGAGCCCCCTTAAGAAGATGTGTACAAAATTTTATATCAAAATATTAAAAAGAAAAAATTTTAGAAGTTTAGTGAAAAAGTTTTGTGACATGGTATATACTGCAGCACGTATTTTTGTTGACATTTTTCAATGATTTAATTAAATCATCAATGACTTAAAAAAGGCCCTGAAGTAATAATCTGTTTAAAATTTCACAAGCTTATATTCTATGTATAGTTTGTTACGGAACCTTACCTTAAAATGTTGATTCTTACAGCAAAGCATGAGAAAATAATGCTTTCCGTGTTATTTTCCATAGGCAGGAAATTTTCTCCCACTGTTTGTGAAAAATAAGCAGCTTAAGGCAAGTTCCTGTGACAAACGACATGTAGCATCAAAGCTCGTGAAATTCTGAACATATCAGCACTCAGGGCTTCAAGAATATTGTTCATTCTTTTTAGTTATTAATGATTTAGTAAAAAAGATTAGACTAAGACAAGCGCTGCAGCGTAGCATGGCACAAAACTTTTTTACTAAATTGCTACTAAATTTTTTCATATTAATATTTTGATAACAATTTTGTACACATGTTCTTGAAAAGTGAATGCATAATGTACTGTTAACAAATTTCTGATTATCGAAAATTCGTAAAACACTTTTATTGGTTGAAGTTTAGATTATTAGGTTAGAATTGTTTGGGAAAAATCACATACCTTATGAATGTGTGACAAAAACCGTAGGAAACTAGAGAGTCTAAGAAACGTCTGTAAATTTTTTGCTGACAAGTTGAAGGTATCTGTCATAAGCGCCCTATAAGTGTGAGCCTCCGCGTCTCCTTAATTTGAATGTTACACCCGCAGGATTAGGAATGAAACATTTTGGAGTCCTAGGCCATCAATATATATATCAATCGTATTTCATGATGGACAAATAATCGCTTTTCATATTATTACAGAACTATATTTTATGTTCTATTAATAATTTAACAGATGCATAACAGCCACGAATAAAAAAAAATTAAACATTTTCAGAGGTTGAAAAGCAAAAAAGGTACTAGATACGTGACCAAAAGTATTATGATAGGGTATACTACAGATAAGCACAAATACAAAGTTAAAGACAAAAAAAATTCTCGCAAAAATTAAATTAATATACACTTTTTAAATAAACTCAAATGCAGTGAGACAGTTACATGCACAATAACTCATAAGAAATAGCATTTTTCTAGAGAATTAAAGACACAATTACAAAGACAGAAAATCAAAAATAGAAACGTAGTTTTACAGATTTGAGTATCAGTGCAAATTGTTTAAATTGAAGACACAAAGACAAGGACACCACAGCAGAGCTAAAATGTGATATCGGAAGCAGAGCACGCAGAATAATTACCTATAAAGAAAATGGCACAAAGGGCAAGTTAAATATACCGAGATAAAGGTACTAAAATGTGTGTACAAATATCTAAGTCACGCAGATAGACAATATCTAAGGTTATTTTTAACTTCGAAAAGCTATACTATCACAGCTTATGAGAAGAGAAAATTTACAAATTGTTATTAGCTTGACTACAACAAAAGTCACGTTATTACAGTCCCATGTGCCAGAAAGCAGTAAAATTTAAACATATGTAACGCGATTATAAATTATACTTTAAAAGACGAGGATGTACAAGAATTTTCAGGTCGAGACATGGAAAGGTGATTAACTGAATTTGAAATAATTAATCATATAACAAAAATGTATAATCGTGACAATTGTAAGGTTTAGGAGGGTTAATCTAATAAATAATAAAAAAGTAGGGAGATATACGTACTTGGAGACATACAGACTTGGACACAAAGATGTACATGATAGGAAATAAATTCACAGCTAAACAGAAATGAAAAATCAAACAAATTTGTAGTTAACAGAATACATACAGAAATAAGAACGCAAGCAAATAAAAACAAATAAATAAGAATCAATAACGCTTTAAAAATTGTAGAAACACATTAAATAATACTCGAAATCAACGATACTCTAAATATAATGAACATAGAAAGATACATAAATATGAGGGATAGAAAAATAAGCCATTAAATACTTAAATATACAATCAAATACAGTATTTAAAGGTACTGCATTTAAAAATACAGCATATCCAGGTACAGTATTTTGAAATGCTCATTGCTAAATACTGTATTTCAATACCTGTATTTGTAAATGTGCATTAAATTACAGCAATTATAAATACACATTTTGAAATACACTATTTTGCAATACTATATTTATAAATACAGTAGTTAAATACACATCAAATACATGAATATTATCAACGGTTTATTATCATAAACATTATAAAATATTTCTGATAGGCTTTTTTTGCAGTACACGACCTATAAACTGTAAAACATACTGGCTGAACTGCTAATCAAGTCAAGTTACCTAAAATTTTGTACTTTACACTATAATAGCCTGGACGAGTGTATAAACCCAGTAAGTTAGCTAAAAATATTGCTGTCTGAAGACAAAATTATGCCTGAAGACTTAATTATTAAAGCAGCAAATATGGCTTACACTAAAAAAGGGGTATATTCTAGAAAAAACCTCTCCGAAGTCATTATTTCATGCCTATGTTCAAAAATATTTGAAATGTAATAATGTATCAGATATGTATTTAACTGCTCAATTAAAAAATATTGTATTTTAAAATACTGTACTTGAAAATGAGCATTTATGAATACTATATTCAAATACGGATTTATAACTACACCTATAGAAATACTGTATTTAAAAACCAAAGTTATAAATACACATTTATACATATTGTGTTTAAACACTTTTCCAAATCTCAAAATATTGAAAATTGGGTATGTGAGTATTTAAATACCAAATACGTACCCATCCCTGATGAACATTATTTTAGAGGTTGCAATAATTTGAGGTATGATGGTTGAAGTAATCTGTTCAATACTTCATTAAACATAGTTTCAAAAAATGTACAAAACGAGGATATGTACCCACACTACGCTATGCATTACGTTTCTTAGCTAATTGGTTAACAAAATCGTTGAGTTTGATAAGTTGTAATTTACTTTGTAAGATTATATTGTTATAAAAATATGTTTTTTTGGAAAGCTTGTTGTCTACTTAATAATGTATCATACAAATTTCAACGTAATTGACTATTTTTTTATCAAAATTTTAGTGTCCTACCAATGGTACATGAATTTAGTGCACGACCAATAACTGGTCACCTCGCCAAGTACAGGGTCGCGCGTACGTATAACCTTTTGTCCTAGCCAACCTTCGAGCTTTGAGTGACTGTGCTTCATACGTTTCGTGCCTATCAACTACTTTACGTACTTTTGGTCCATTATTCATTTTAATTAACTGCGTTCTTACAAAAAGACAGCTAGAGAAGAAAATAAAAGAAGAAAATTGGAAAATGATTTGGAAAAAATGCAGCCGAGTTAGATTCGAATTATCATATAATTAAATTATATTCATAACATCCTCTTTTATTAATGATGATTAAATTTTCTATAATTCGGGAGGTTGCTTTCTGTGTGAGCAAGTGTGCAAAGTTGCCTTTCGTGTGAGAGAGAAGATACAATTTTGGGATTACGCATTTGTTAGTTGTCGCCTGATTTTGTATTTTTTGTAGCTTTTACTAAACATTTGCGGATAACTACTGTCAATTTTTATACAAAACGATTGCTAATTATTTAAGAAAAGGCAATCTTCTAAATTGCTTTGCAACGTAAAACTGAGTGGCCAGGAACAGGGATTTGAAATTCTGGCTACCGGGACAGATTCCATTTTGGTTTTCTAAGTACTGGGACATTTGACTTATTTACACAATACGTGTTTATTCTTTTTTAAATGTGTCAATAATTATTTTATCGGGTTAATGGATTTTTTGATTTCAAATAACGTTGTAAAACAATTTAAAAAACGTTAATTTTCAATTCTTAACGCGAATTGTGTATATGGACTTACTACGGTGGCCAAGTACTGGTACATTTAACCTATTGATTACAAGTCTTATGATTTTTTTGTAAACTAACGAGAGTAAAAAGCACTTAGCGCGTTTTTTATATTCAGTTTGTATTTTCGATTTTATGAGGCTAATTTACATACGCTCGCAAGTAGCTGTCACGTATTTTATCAATTTTTCTTAATTAACTCTGTAATCTCACTACTTTACTGTTTCAAAATCTTTCATTTTTAAATGAATAGTGCTTTTTTTTACTATTAGTCTTATAAATTACAATATTATAATATTTATAACTCTCTATACAAGAACCTACGATGTTATTCATGTAATAATTTACATTATATTCTCTTAAGTCATAATTAAAGAGGCTCGCTTGGTTATAAAAAATCCATCGATGGGCCTTGTAATTATTAAAGATTTCTACAATTATAATAAGCAACTTTTGTATTTAACAAAATTGAGGTGACCAGACTTATTTTCGAGAAATAAATTATCTTTGAAAATCTTATGAAACACGTGTTCTTATAAGAAAAAATAAAAAATACACTCGTACTTTCTTAAAATCCATTGGCGGAGGCTAAAAATGGACAAGTACACATAAAATTTTACGAGGATTCTTTTATAATTATAAATATATGGGTTAACCTAAGTATTTTCTGAAAAAAAAAGAACAGAGTTTTGTTAAGAATAAAACCGATTATAAAGGATGTTGACTGCTGCTGCCTGCCAAAATTTTTTAAAACACGTTGTTATTTACATTTTTGGGTTGCAATCAAATAAATGAAGTGACAATGTATTAAAACATGTTCAAAATAGTACTCGGGCATGTTTAAAATCATGCACCCGCAAGGTTCGGTGCAAGCTGATTGAGCCTTCTTAAGGTAGCTCCCTTAAAGCTCCCTTGTCTACATATAGATATGAAAAGTTTGACAGTCACACGTCACACTACTAAAACCCGAGAACAGCCGAGTGTAACCGATGCAACTGAAGTCCAGCTGCAGTCGAGCGAGCACACATACCTATATGTATACATCTACACCTAGCAGAAGTGCAGATTACCATCTCATAACCGTCTGAAACCAATTTTTTTTTTCAATCTTTGTAGATATCTCAAGAAAATGCCTCGCTACCTGCACTTTACAAGTATCATTAGAAAGAAGAGGAATTTTTCTACAAGTACCTCATAATGTGTCTGCTGAGATAATTTAATTTTTTTCGGAAAATGCATGTGTAACTCATTTTTCAAAAAGCAGCCATAGTTAGAGAGGTGGGGGCAAGGGGCCGGCTTCCCGGTGCGGCGCAGGCGGCGGCTTACAGTTGGAAAAAAAGCACTTATTTTGGAAAAAAATCTGCCTTTACTATAAGAAAGGAAAAGGAAAAAAAAAAAAAAAAAAAAAAAAAAAAAAAAAAAAAAAAAAAAAAAAAAAAAAAAAAAAAAAAAAAAAAAAAAAAAAAAAAAAAAAGATTAACTATAAAAAATTGCAAAATCTTCCTTGTTTTCATTGCTTAAATTAACAAGTAATCTTACAATTGTTATTCCAGCTGAAATCAAAGAGATTTATCACTTGTAAATAGTACCATACTCTAAAAAATTTAAAAATGGGTTCAAAATAATGACAATTTTTGGGAAACAGTTTGCTTTTACTAAAAATCTTAACCGATTAAAAAAAATTTTTTTTTTAAATACTTGTCAGTATGGGCTTTACTGTATGAATCCAACTTTTTTTGATTTAGCCCAAAAAAACCGCAAAAAAAATTATCAACCATAGAAAATTGCAAAATCGTGCTTTTTTTCTTCAGAAAAAATACTCTTTCATAGTTTGAATTCAAAAGTGATCTAGAAATCATTATTTAAGCTAATGTAAAACAGATTTATCAATAATAAATGGTAGCATAACCTCCAAAAAATGAAGAATATGTTAAAAATTATAACTTTTTATGGGAAAGAATTAGCTTTCACTACAAATATTAACTAATTTTTATAAATTTTGTTTCATTATACTTGTCAGTGTACGGACTTTACTGTATCACAGCGACTGTGGAAATTTAGGTGCAACATAACCTCAAAAAAAATAACAAACCATAATAAATTGCTAAATCATGCTTTTTTCTTCGAAAAAATGTTTTCATGGTTTTCATGGTTTTACTAATAAGCGCATTGGGCCATCAGATGAAGTAGCTTGGGATATCAGGGAATTTAATCCAAATTTGCACTTACGCGTCAAAAAAAAAAAATGTAATTTTTTATATGGAACAGCCTGAAATAAGTTCTTTTTTGTTCTATGTACTTTCAGAAATAAGCAAAAATCGTATACAATAACCAAGGTTTTTCTGACACGATTTTTCACTGTTTTTTCCGCAATAGTCAAAGATAATATAAATTATTTTTTTTTGTATTGAACAAATTATTTTCTTGTAAAATGAGCTACTTAGAGAATTAAATTATTATAGATACATTAGAAATTATATTATTGAATTAATATATCTTATAGATACATAAAAAAATTTAAAAACAAAATTTTGGGAAGAAATTGTCCAAAAGAGGATAAAACTTCGTATTTAAAAACACCTTAAGGTGTGTGTGGACAGTATCTTGCCTACATAGCAAAATAAAGAGACACGTCGATTTCACGGTGAAAAGAAAAACACGTTGACTCGAAAAAAAGATATCGATTTTTGTTTTAAAGGAAGGACGCCTTGCTTTAGCGTTACACAACAAGACACGTCAGTTTCTGGTTGAGTAAAAATGTACCTTGTATTTTGGATGTACAACCCGACACATCGAAAATTATTATTTCTTCAATTTTAAGTTGGCCACACTATAAGATTTTAAAAACTGTTTAAAATTTAGGTGAAAAAAGGATTTCTGGTTTTCAGATAATATATATTTCTGGTGATACAAAGTCTATGCTAAGATATTAATTTTAATTCAAATTTATTTTACACAAAAATTTGAAAGATCAACAACTAAATAAATAATTTTATTGGTAGCATCAAATTGGAAAGAATTAATTTTTTACTATGATAACATTTTAGTAAATTAAATCAGTCATGAAATACGTAAGTAAAAAATAAATTTCTACATAAACTTGCTGTCTCGCCCTCTCTCACTCTTTCTATTACGCACTCGAGTTTGGCATAGGCGGCTCCTATATACTTCCTCTACTAACTATTGGAAATCGCAGTCAGGTTGACTTCAGCCAGAGTTTTTTCAACTTTTAATGTCAATGAAGTACATTTTACATCAAAGCAATTTTATCAAAATTTTAACCATCATTAAACTGAAATACTTTTTTGATTTTTTTAACTTACTGATTTTGTGCAGTTGTGAAAAAATTGTCATTAACGTCTGGTATATTAAATTTGTATTTAAATTCATTTAAATGATAGTTTCAATTCGTGCATGCTTCAACTTGGTAAAATTTTCCATAACGTAAAAATAATTGCAAGCTTAAATTCGTCAGTAACCAATAAAAACATGTATAAGAGTCCCTTACTTATCTGATAATTGATAAATATTTTAAACAAAAACCAGGGATACCAGAACAAAATTTCATAAAAAAAATGATTCTACTGGGTGTTTTTTATTTAAACACAAACCGATGTGTCTTGTTTTGCAACGCTAAATCAAAGTGTCATTTTTTTTAAACAAAAATCGACGTTTTTTTTTGGTAACGCAAAATCAAGGTGTCATTTTTTTCAAGCAAAAATCGATGTGTCTTTTTCACCGTCAACTCGCCGTGTCTTTTTATTCTTCTTAGTAGGTGATCTGTGGCTGACAGTTGCGTAGTATCCAACTTATACAATACCGCGACAATTTGCTTTGCACATCAATGTACTACTAACAAAATATTACAAAATGCCAACAAAAAACATGATTTTATTGGTAGGCAAATAGAGAAGGAGTACCATAGTTTTTATTAGTCGTGCTTCTAAATAATGTAGGTAATCTTAATCAATAAGAGCTCTATAAAAATTTTAAATAATTGTTTGATTCATTGGTGTTTTAATCATTAGAAGAACTCAATTGTTTATTAAAATAAGTTTTAATTATTATTCATTAAATCTGATTATATACGTGAAAAAGACTTTTAAAAATATTAAATTGAATTATTAATTTAAAATAATAAGTAATATACAATAAAACTTTATTTGTGATGGTTTCAAAGAATATAAAATTTTTGTTTTAATTGTAGTATTAATTAAGATATTCCATTTGTTAGATAATCAAATCAACTTTTAATTTAGATTCAAAGTAATATTTAAATAGTTATCAATAATTTAGAAGTTTTAATACCCAGGTTTAAATCAAATAAAAATTCATTTTACTTAGGTGAAGAACCTAATAGATAGTATATGATCTTGAAAAATATTTGAACTCTACATTGCTATTTAACCTATGACAAGAAGTTTAACTAATTTTTTCGTTAAATGACCAATTGTTTTTGTACAAGTGCGCTATGAAAACGTGGTAGTCAGTGGTTTTCACAGTAAAGTTTCCAAAGTTCGAGGCTGACAAACCTACAATGAGCCTTATGCATAGCCCTTTCACACGTGCACGCACGCATGCACACCCACCCACCCACACGCACACACACACACAGTGCGCTTTTGATCCTATATTTATTAAATAAATATGACTGGCTTCTCAAATGCTCTTTAGCTCAGTAATTACTCTAGAGGAGATGCGTGCCAGTGAAGAAATAGTATATTTTGTACGAGTTCAGAAAGGCTTGTATTTACAAACCGAGAAATTCACGGCACGAGCCGAAGGCAAGGGCCCCAGCCGTAACGAGGTTCGTAAAGTAGCCTTTGCGTAAGAAATTCGAATACAATTTTTCCGTCTGAGAACCCAAAATTAAGCAATGCAATTCTATTGTGAGGTTAGAAGACGAAAAACTGTTTGTATCACTCAATTCTACTGTATTATCAACAATTTCACATCATAAAACTTTTACAAACTTCAATGGACAATAGGTAAGTGTCATGAGGTTTTTGAAAATATGGAAGCGTCTCCAATTTATTCAAATATTTCTACCATAAGCTATGGTACTCAATGATCATAAAGTACTTAAATGAAAAATTAAGGCTCAAGAGGTTCTACTCTTTAACTACATATTCGCTATAACTGGCGTGATTAAACTACTTGATAAATAATGTTTTATTGATTACTAATGTCAGCAGTGCGAATTTTTCATCCCATTCAGCCTGCACTTTGCTCCAAACTCAAAAATTTGTGTAAAGCCATACGGACACTTCAATGAATGGTATGAACAAGTTTATTGTTTAAGTGCAGTTTAATTATCCTATAGCTGAAAATGCAAAAATTTAGAAGTTTTATTTTTTAGACAACAATTTTCTGTCCACCATTTTAAATTTCTGAAAATATACACTAAATTTGTAATCTACAACCCTAAATACCCATGTACACTAATTTAAAAATAAAATAAAAAGTTTTCAATTTTTCCGCTACATTGTGGTATTTTTTGCAATAATAAAAATGTTTTCTGGTGAAACAGTTGCAGTGATATACTAGAGCTAGGACATTTATTAGAATTTAAAAAAATAATTGGTCATGATATCTTGAAAATTGTAATATAGGCAGATTTTTCATCCAAAAAAGTTAATTTCGTTTCACTGTGGCGGCGCACAGTTGGACAAAATCGGTTTTTATTGGACAAAATAGCCCACAGATGACAAAAAGCCATGTATCAGGAAAAAATTTTTTTTCACATACTGTAGCCTAAATTACAACAAATTTATCCTGAACCAAAAATTATAAAAATAAAATAACATTCTGAATATGTTCATTTTTTTGGTAATGTAAAGGTTTACACTAAGAAAAAAAATTACTGTTTTAGTACAGTAGCGAACCTTACAGAAACTATATTTTAACATTAGAGTTTCTGCAAGGATCTATACTAAAACTATCAGAAAACCTTAGAAGAACTGTAATGTTACATTATACACCCTGTAAGGTTAGCTACTGTAGAAGTAACCGTGCAGTGTCTGCAATGTTATATCTTACTAAAACTGTAATTTTTTTTTCTCAGTCTGTTCAATGATATTGTATTATGAACGTCACCTTACGGTATTATGGGCCACTTAATACAAACATAATATAAAAATATAAAAATTTAAAATGGCTGATCCAATATGGCAGGCCAAAATTTCAAAAATCAATATAATTTTGGGAGAAAACCGTGATGTAGGGATTTTTGAGGTCGCTAAATACGAATGCGTTATTCGAATTTCGTAATTCATGATGACGGATTTGATATGGTGGATCAAAATTTTTTAAATTACCGTAGTCTCTAAAATCACATATACTCCCCATATAAATACCTTATAAATTTTTGTAAACTTTGCATGTTGCATGTTGGGATATTATTAGGTAATAAACCAACTTTACCGTTCAAAACTTTTTTTTGTTTATCATTCGATTTTAATTTTTCAAAGATTGATTTATTCCTTAAAAGGTTTTACCTAGGGTCATCGAAAAAAATTCTAAGAATATACGTGTTAAGAGTTATGTACTATTATTTACAATAGTGCCTTAGAAATTGTGTTAAAACCAACCCTTTCATATGAACAGTAGTTCACAACTTTTTACACGTTGTCCACATAGATTAGATTTTTCTCTGATTACCCTATGTAAATTCTTTGAAATTATTTAAAACATTAAGAACAAATCATAAACAAAAATGTTTTCTGTCTTTTATAAGTTTGTTTTAGTACTCAACAATTCAAGTACATGCAATACACAAAATGGAAAAAAAAAAATTTTCTTGATATCTAAAATACTTGTTTTACATTAAGAGTTGACTTTTTTGCCATTGAAACTTGATAGTTTATTTCCTAATAATTTTAAGCTGCGGCCTTTATTCAGAGATGAGCCACCTTTATTCAACTTATCGGAATCACTTTTTTTTATTCTTCAAAATCTAACTTTAAAATTTGCGCTTTTTAAAAATCCACATAAAACAGTCTCAGCCATCACGTGACCCATCATTTTTTCAGATAGAGAAACATGGGCCTTATGTCCGCTTGCACTCAAAGGTTATGATTTTTGTATCCGCACAAGCCTTTTGCTCGACTGAGTCTTAAGCCTACAAAGTCATATTGTCTACAAAAAAATTTACTACCTGTTAAACTTATTACCTAATAGAACGCTAAAAATCTTAATACGAACAATATACTTGTCTAAGGATTAAAATATTGTCTTTGTAATTCTTGCAGCAACTTAAAAACTCCCATGATAAATTTTTTCGCCAAAATTATTGTAATTTTTTAAAGTTTGGTCCACCATATCTGATACGCCATTTTGAATTCACTATTTGTTGTAACAGATTCGTATAAAGAGACATCAAATATCCCAGTATCATAGTTTTTTTCCCAAAATTATATTGATTTTTGAAATTTTGGCCTGCCATATTAGATTCGCCAATTTGTATTTGTATATTTTATTATTATATTTGTATTCAGTGGCCCATAATACCGTAAGGTAACGTTCATCATACAATGTCATTCAACAAAAACATTTGCGTTAACAGAAAAAATCAACGAATTCAGCAATTATTTTATTTTTCTAATTTTGAGGTTAGGTTTAATTTTTCTGGCAAAAAGAATAAAAAATCTGCTGTGATTAATCTGTTAAAATTTAAGTTGACTTGGGTTTAGAAAAAAAAGTTGATGTGATACGTAGCTTTTAGTGATCTGTAGGATATTTTGTCAAAAAAAAACCGATGTTGTCTCATTGTGCGGCGGTCCTGCAGCTTTAGTAGTTTAGGGTCGTGCATAATTTACGTTAACACCTTCAGGGGCGGGGGGTATGCTATGAGATTTATTATTGATTACGAAGGGGAGGGGAAGGAGGATTATTCGAATAATTTTACGTAATCAAGTACTACATTTACCGTAAATAATTGTATCATTCCAGACAATATACGTATGGCTTCATCGACGAAGATCAATAGACATAGTATTTTTCACATGTTTTGTTCAAATTTTTTTTTTAAAAGAGATTTTACCTTTCTAATGCAAGAAAGTTTTGAGCTTTGTATCAATGAAAAAAAAATTTTGTGGAAATTCGTTAGAAATATCATATACACAGTGTCTGAAGTGAAAATATACCATATTTTTAAAAGTCCGCCTCTGTGTGTGTGTGTGTTTGTGTGTGTGATCAGTCATATCTTGAAAACCTCACGGCCAATTTTCATAATACAGGGCATAAAATGTTTGTTTTTATGCCTTTGTAGCGACTCGGAAAAAAAAAAGTTTTATAGTGCAGTCTGTCTGCGGATTTTGACTCTTCTGAGGAGAAACAGTTAACAAAAATACGTAAAAAATCAGAAATTTCCCGTAAAATTCAACAAACAAAAATACAAACCACTGCCACACTGAGAACCCACAGTAAATGGGGTCCAAAGTCTACCAAATACGGTTTTCTTCACTTTACTTTCTCCTGGTTAGTAACATAAAAAAAAGGTTTAAACAAAAGTTGTAGAACTATCTAATACAGATAGGTCTGTGCAAATCCAATGTTAAAAATTAGAAAATAAATATTTAATTCGCCAAAACCCGAAAAAAAAGGGTTTTTTTAAAAAGCTCATATGTTTACGAAAAAATTGGTAAATCTTGGAAATTTGGTGAAAAAGTAGCTCTTACCGGACTTAGAAAATGCGTTTTTAAAAAGTTTAAAAATTGTTAAAACAATTCTAAATAATTGAATTTATTGAAAAAGTTATGTTTTTTAAAAGCTTTATATATCAAAGACGCTTGCATCTTTAGTGTCCATTATGAGCTGAAAATTATCTTGAACCGTTGTATTTATCTTGTGTATTATTGCGCGATTTTGAAATTTATCGTTAATTTGCCAAAAATCGGTTGAAAAATCAGATATTTTTTAAAAAATCTAAAAAATAAATTTTATTCGAGAAAATTTTAATTTTTTTTTTTTGTAGCAGTATCGAATAGCTGGTACATTTTGATAAATGTACAAAAAAAAATTTTCATGCACAACCCTTTGAAGCCAAGATAATTTTTTTTTTTTTTTTAATCTAGTGTCCTTATCTTTGCTAATTAAGGGCTAAAATTTTGTAGTTGTTACTTCAATACGTGTACTTCTTATGAAAAAATACTACTACGACAGATTCGCTCTCTATTCCTTGTCAACTCAATGGCAGGCGAAGCACTATGGGGGCCTACTCCTACGCTGGCAGTACCGGCGTGTGGGAGTGAGAAGGGGGAGAACGCTGTTTACGCGGAAAGATGTGTACAAGTATTACACGTACTGTGTCGTAGCTTTAACTGCACATGGAGCCTTTATATGATCATGCCTCTTAAGAGTTATGATGATTTTCAAAAAAAAGGTTTAAATAAAATTTAAATGAATCGTCAGATAGATAATAATTGTTAAGCATTACTATTACTTTTGTTAGGAAAAAATGAATATCAAATGTACATATAACTTACAAATAGTTGTCAGTTAATTGACGAGTGTACGGTACTTGATAATTCTGCAGTTTTTTAATCGCTGGGCGCTTCACCCCATCCCACCTCCCATCTCTGGTGCATTCTTTGCTGTACAAAGCAAGTACGGAAAAGTCGGCTTCTCTTTCTATATCATCATCATCATCATCATCATCATCATCCTCATCATCATCATCATCATCATCATCATCATCCTCATCATCATCATCATCGTCATC
>JAPYYV010029487.1:0-10895 GCA_030522625.1 Copidosoma aretas | reverse complement strand
AAAAAAAAAAAAAAAAAAAAAAAAAAAAAAAAAAAAAAAAAAAAAAAAAAAAAAAAAAAAAACTACATTTTCTACTACTACAATCACTACTACTATTACGACAACTACTTCGACTAATACTACTTCCGTTACATCTACTACTACTACTACTACTACTACTACTACTACTACTACTACTACTATTACTACTACTACTACTACTACTACTACTACTACTTTTACTACTTCTACTACTTCCAGTACTCTCCCCCTTCATGTTGTGCGTTACCTTGTCGTAGACCGTGCATCTTGCTGTCAGGTTGGGTGAGGGGGCTTTGATGAACTAACAGCACACCGACTAGCCATGTATAGAGGTAAGTGACGGTGAATACATTCTTCTCATGTACACGCATAATACTGACACAAAAGCGACAGGACTCGGTGGGAGTTCTCCTTCGGGCTGTCGGGGCCTTGCTGGTTTCTTGTGCTATGGGATCTCTGGGAGTTAAGGCCAATGCGGTGACCTGGATATTTCTGGGCTACTACCTCTTAAAAGGCTGTACGTCTCTAGAATAAAAAGACGTGGTAGGCTGGTTAACACTAGCTTACTACCACTGCAGATACTATATGGTTGCTTGCACTACAAAGCACAGCAGGTAGCAGCTGGTACCGGGTTTCTGGATCGCAGGCTCGTGGTTGGGTGCTGGCGGGTCGGGCGGATGGGTCCGAGTGGTTCCGTTGCTGACTGCAATTACTACACATGCACTCAAACACTTTTCACACATTGTCCTGTCTTACACGACTCTAATGTCCTCAATCCCTAAACATAATCCTCAAAACACTTACATACACATACACTTATTGCACCATCCCGTGTTGGTGACCGCCTCTGTATAGACGCAGAACGGACACGGGAAGCACATCACAATCGTACACACCTACTCTGCCCTTTCACCTGGTTTACCATTTCTGGGACTTCCCAAATAAATATTAATGGCTTCCTCTGAGGAGGCCGTCCCCGAGTGAAGGGGCCCGCCGTGTTTGCCGTGCGATGCGACCCGTGAGCGGCCAAAAGGAGATCCTGGGCAGGGAAGCGCATCCGAGGTTGCGTGCCGAGGTGACCCAAGCTTTCTTTGGCTTCTGCTAGGTCCAGTCAACCGGCTTTGGGCCATGTTCTGGGTGGGTGGGGTGCGTGGCTTAGCTGGTGCGGTGCGGCGAGGCCTTGGTTGGTCGGGGCGGGGTAGCCGGCGGTACCCACGTTCTGATTGGCTTTTGCCTTGCGGAGTCGTGCCGTCGTACAGTCGCGTTCCCGACCCGCCTAGTCCGGTCCTGGCGAGTTCGTCCTGGCTTGTGATGTCTGCCGGAAACTCTCCAGAGAGTAAATCACTTCCTGGTTTGGGTGTGAAGCTCGAGGGAGTGGAGGTAGGCTTACGTGTCAGGGCGTGCTATACCCTGATATTTCGCACCCAGTCCAGCGCCGCCTCTTTCAGATATGTGCTGGGGAGGCCACGTCGGCTGCCTCTATGGACGGAGGAATCCAGATGGGTCGGTGGGGATATTGGGGTGAAGGTCTCATTACAGGTATGGCTTTGAAATTTACAACCACAGAAGGATTAAGAGTAGCAGATACGGTCCTGACGGATTTGTCAGACTCTGACATAGAGTCAGTCAACTTGGGCACCACTGGAAGATAGTCACTGGCTGGACAAGATCTGCCGACCAGTTCGGAGGACGCTTTGCTTGATGCACTGCAGAAGACTATGTCAGCCCTGAGAGATCTGTGCAAGAAGTACGGCACTACTCAGAGTGACATAAAATCGAATGTTGAAATCGTGGTTCAGGTGATGGATTTGCCAAGTTCCGTCCTAGCAGCTAAAAAGGCAAAAAAGAAAAGGAAGAGATACACCGACAGAGGTACTCCTAGTCCAATAGACGATGAGAAAAAGCCTCGTCATGAAACTGGAAGCGGGGAAAAATCCACTGTTCCTATCAAACAAAAAGGGGCAGAAAATAAGACACCGGAGGATCCAGAAAAATGGACTGAGGTGTTAAAAAAAAAGAATAGGAGCAAGACAAATAAGGAGGCAAAGAAAGTGGCGGGAGAAAAGCCTTACAATAAGGCACAAGCAAAACGCCCAAGGCCCAGACCAGAGGCAGTGTTATTCAAACCGGCGGAGGGCAGGAAATATTCCAAATTCCTAACCCTCATGAAGAAGGTTGACGACGGCAAAATGGGACCTGGGGTAAGGGCCATAAGGTGGACAAGGGCCGGAGGAGTTCTTGTCGAACTGAAGGACACCTTCACTGAACACCGGGTTAGGTTTGCCGCGGCACTGCGCTATGCTGTTGCAGACGCTGGAGGTGTCCAGACCTTTGCCCCACGGCTGTCCTATGAGATCCGGGATGGTGACCCAACGGTCACGAGGGAAAAGGTCGTAGCGGCGGCCGAGGGCTGCTTCAAGGCGGGTGAGGCTGCCGAAATTACCATGCGACTTTCGTCCGGAATTATTAGGGACAACCGGGTTGCCTACATGGAGGAAACCGCGTTAGCCGCAAAAACCATAAATAAGTTAGACTACTTACGGCTGGGATGGGTTAACTGCAGGATTCGGCCCAATGTAAAGGCTAAACGCTGCTTCAGGTGCCTAGGCTTTGCTCATGATGCAAGTAAATGCAACGGAACCGACCGATCCTGGGCGTGTTGAAGGTGTGGACAGGCGGGTCATGTGGCCAGTAGCTGCCCCCAAAAGGAGGTGAAGTGCTACTTGTGCCAGAACATGAACAAAATGGTTTTGGAGGACTACTCGGCGAGCGACCATTAGTTCATTGCATTTGAACTGGATAACTTAAGTGGTGCGGTATCGCGTGAAATACTCTGCGAGCAAGCCACTGGATGGAACGTAGCGCGTCTTTATCGACAGGCGCTGCGTGAAGCTCTAGATGGCGCGCCGCCCCCAGTGGACCTAAACACCAACACAGATCCAGCGGAGGTCAAGCAGCTGGTAAAACGCACCATGCAATACATCAAAAAATAGTACGGCACGTGTACGCCTCGGAGATTGGCCAGGTTAAATCGGAAACCGAGCTACTGGTGGACCAAAGAGATCGCTGACTTGCGGAGAGAGTGTCACCAACTCCGACGCAGATCACAACGCCACCAGCGACGGGAGACGCGGAGGAAGCGATGACACTTTTCAAGGAGGCAAGGAAAAAACTTGTAAGGTCAATTAAGGTCAGCAAGACCCGTTGTTGGCGCGAGCTTATTGCTGAGATCGATAAAGACACCTGGGGCCTGGGCTACCGATTAGTCACAAAAATACTGAGTAGCTCAGGATCGGTAAGGTTGATGGAGCTGGCGTTTATGCAGGAAGTAGTTGACACTCTGTTTCCTACTCACCTAGAGAAGGAGCGTGACAACCTAGCCGTAAGTTTCGAGGCTCCGCTGTTTATGCAGACGGAGTTGTCGTTGGCTGTGTCAACCTTGCCGGGACGTAAGGCACCAGGCCCGGACGGAGTGCCTAATAAAGTCCTTAAAATCGTGGCGAAGGAGAAGCCATATGTGCTGCTAGACATGTTTAACACTTGTTGAAAAGCAGGCATGTTCGGTGGGCCCTGGAAGATCCAACGCCTCGTGCTTCTGGATAAAGGCAAGGGTCCACCTGTGACCTCAGCGTCATTCCGGCCCCTATGTATGCTGGATAATGCGGGGAAGTTAATGGAGAAAATGCTTCGAGCGCGCTTACGCGGAACGGTTGACTTAGCCGATAACCAGCACGGCTTCAGGGAGGGGTGATCAACATGCGACGCGATAGCCGAGGTTCTGGAGTCGATCGAGCGGGCCTGACAAGCTCCTCACAAGACAAGGAATGTCTGTGTCCTAGCCACACTGGACGTCAAGAACGCCCTCAATTCGGCAAGATGGTCCGACATTAGAGAGGCGCTATGTAGGCAAAAAGTATCGAATTACATAAGAAGGGTCCTGAATAGTTATCTTCAGGACCGAGTGCTCCGGTACAACACCAAAGAAGGACCAAATAAATTGAGGGTCACGTCCAGGGTAGATTAGGGCTCTGCGCCCGGTCTAGACCTCTGGAACCTCGTGTACGACGATCTTCTGCGCTTAGATATGCCTAAATGGGTCAAGCTCGTTGGCTTTGCCGACGATGTGACCTTGTTGTAATGGCGAGATCCCGAAAACAGGCTAAGCGCAGGATACAGTGGTGTGCGTCTAGGGTGTCGGAATGGCTGGGGGACCATGGATTTTAACTCGCTGGCCAAAAAACGGAGACAGTTGTCCTTACCAGGCAGCGATGGTTTGGGAACGATTTTCGTGTGAGCGTCGCGGGTGCGGCGATCTGCGAGATCCCCGCGGTCAGGTACATCGGTGTGTTGGTCGGTTCTTGACATAAATCCAGAGGACACATTAGGAGAACCGCGGAATAGGCCTTGAGGGTGGCCGGGGCTCTTTCGCGATTGATGCCAAATGTTGGTAGGCCGCGAGAAGCTAAAAGAAAGCTTCTTGCCTCGGTGGCGAGCTCCATCATGCTGTATGGCGCGGAGGTTTGAGCGGGCTCGCTGGCGATGACGTGGGCCCGGGACCACCTTACTTCGGTGCAGCGGATCGGGGCACTGCGTGTTGCCTGCGTGTACCGCACGGTCTCCTCGGTCGCGGTAATGGTAATCGCGAGAACCGTGCCCATCGCGATCGGCCGATGGCGCGAGATCGAAGGGCCAGGTTTCTCTTAGGAAGGACCGAGGATGAGGACGAGAGAACGGAAAAGAGTCTACAAAGCTGGCAGCAGGGGTGGAATGAGGCTGTGGTGGAAAGGTGGACACACCGACTCATACCAGTGCTGCGCTCATGGCTGAAGCGCGAGCATGGCGTTGTAAACAACTACCTTACCCAGCTGCTCTCCGGCCATGGGCAGTTCAATGTCTATCTCCATCGGATGGTGGTGAAAGCATCTCTGTGATGCGACTACTGCTCTTTGATTGATGATACCGTCAAGCATACGCTCTTCATGTGCGCAAGGTGGCACTGAGAGCGCGAGCTGCTGGCGGACCGTTTGGGCATGGTACCACGCCTGAAAACATCGACCCTACAATGCTTAGCTCTAAGGACGCATAGAAGGCTGTGGATGACTGTGTCCAGTCGGTTATCCGCTTGAAAAAGGAATCAGAGAGGGCCACCAAACGCCGGGTAGGGGGCTCCACGTAGGTGGTGCCCTGAGTTGTGCGACCAGTGAGGAGGCAGAAGGATTTGTGCTGATCTACGCTGCGCTGAGCCTTCTGGCTTATCAGCAAGGGGAAGCACCGAACAAAACGCTGGCGTTCGCAAAACTGATCTGCGGTGAAGCTGAACATGGATGCTGCCCTCCAGGGACCTAACATCATTTTTAGGGCGGGGGAGAGCGGCATCCTCAGCACCTGGTGGCAA
The DNA here is from genome assembly GCA_030522625.1 of Copidosoma aretas. NCBI lineage: Eukaryota > Metazoa > Arthropoda > Insecta > Hymenoptera > Encyrtidae > Copidosoma > Copidosoma aretas. Next base: position 5,479 of record JAPYYV010029487.1, on the reverse strand, counting down.
GCTAGTCCGCTAATGCTGAAAGGTACGGTGTCCTTCATTGTGGCTCCACCTTCAAGTAATGCTAACGCGGTTCCTGGTGGAATCAAGCCACGCAGCAAGGGGGGGGGGGGTTTAGTGAGTAGTGGTTGGCCTGTTCACCCCCGGCGGTGAGCAAAAAAAAATTAACCAAACCGAAAAAAAAAAAAAAAAAAACCGTATTTACTACTACTACTTCAACATCTACTACTATCACTACTACTAATACTACTAATTCTACTGTTGCTGCTATTATTTCCACTACTACGACTACAACTTGGACGACTACTACTATTAGGACTACTACTACAACTACGACAACTACTACTACTACTACTACTACTACTACTACTATCACTACTAACGCTACTTCTCCACCTACTACTACTTCTACTACTACTATTACTACTACTGCTGCAACAACTTTGACTACTACGACTACAACAAAGATGACTACTATTCCTAAGACTACTACCACTACAACTACTACTATTACTACTACTTTTACTACAACTACAACTACTGCAACTACTACTACTACTACTACTACTACTTCTACTACTACCACAACAACTATAACGACTACTTCTGCGACCACTACTACCGTTACATCTACTTCTACTACCACTACTACTACTGCTACCACTACAACTACAGATACCACGACTACTACTACTGCTGCTACTACTACTACTACTACTATTTCTACTACTACGACTTTAACTTCGATGACTACTAACAGAGGCGCAACAACCTCAAAATTCTAGGGGGTGTCCGAAGGTCCAAAGACCGAGTTAGTTCCCATGTAATGACTAACAAAAAAAAAAAAAGCTCATTCATGGTATTTCCCTTAAAAAGAAATTGATACTATTTTCCATAAATGTATAGATATATATCATTTTTATTTATTGAATTTTAAACTTTCCAAAAGTCGTTTTGCGATAATCACATTGATTTATGAATTTAATGCATAGTTGTCTAATATCTAATGAATCCAATATATCTTTATGCACATGACATAAGGCTAACGGTTTTAAGCGATCGTTTTTCATTGTGCTGCGTAAGTAAGTCTTTAAACGACGTAATGCACTTAGACTTCTTTCAGCTTCGCAACTTGATGCGGGACAAGTCATAAGCAATCTTGTCAATCGTTCTACTTCAGAAAACATTTGCCGCACGTGTGAAAAAATCGAAGTATTTTATTTAGAGAAATACTTGTGTATTCCATCATGTTTTAAAATACGGCTTACTTTAATAGTCATGGACTTAATTATATTCATAACATCTTTAAATGTTGAAAATTTAAATTGTTGGTGAAAGAATGGTAATTGAATTTCCAATTTTTTCATATCGATTTCGGGATACCGTTCAATTACTGTGTTCATTTCAGAGGTAAGTAATATTTCTTCAAGCTTTGTAAAATTATTCATCACTTCTTGATCAATTCTATCTTTCAACTGAACAATCGATGTATCAATCATAGAAAAAAATTGCTTTTTATACAATTCAAATGGCGTAGAGTCGAAATAATGATCTGCTTTTCCAGTGTATCTTTTTGGTGGACAACGTTTTCTTGGACAAATAATTAGTTCCAAATCATGCACTTTAGTAAATGATTCGGCATCGGAAAAAATTGAAGAAAATGCTTCATCTGAAGGACGTTTTTCAAAATAGTTGATCGTTAATTTTGTAGCTTCTAAGGCTCCCGATATAGTCTCGTACTTCCCTTGAAGAGTTTTATTCAATAGTTCCATTTGAGAAAAAATATCAATTGCCATCATTAGTCCGAGAATCGTATTACCCTTTGTTAATAACGCGATTATTCCAGGTGCCTTAGAATTTTCACCTTTTATCTCTTCTAATCCAGCAATAACAATTTCAAAATGTTTCAAGGTAGCACGTAGTGGTTTCACTCGAGCTAACCATCTTGTTGGACATAGAGCTCTTATAATATCAAAATGAGATTGGGTTGTTGATAATAAGGCAATTTCTTTAAATATAGTTTTTAATTTGCTACTTTTAAATACGAGACATCCTAATTCATTAACGACTGACATCGCTGCTGATGCAAGCGGACTACTTTCTGCTACAATCTGCGCAGCCAAGTGTGAGGAGTGTGCTGTGCAGTGTATAAATTCAGCAAGCATCTGATCTTTTTTCAAAATAGCCTGAACTCCATTATATACTCCAGACATATTTGAAGCTCCGTCATACGTTTGCCAGCGTAAATTAGTTAATGGAAGTTTCAGTTCCTTGAGAAGACATAAAATTATCTTTGCGATCTCTTCTCCAGTAGTTCTTTTCACCTCATAAAATCCTAGAAATTCCTCGTGAATATCTAAATCTTTGGAAACGTATCTAATGCAGACTGAATGTTGATCGATACCAGATACATCGTGAGTTCCATCAACTATCAATGCAAAGAAATTTGATTCTCGTATATCAGTAGCTAATTTATTAAGAACGTCTGCGCTCATAATGTCGAGAATTTCATTTTGTATCTTCCAACTGGTCCATGATTTTTTTCGCTCTATCCATATTTTAAACTCTGGATCATTTATGCACAAAAAATTCAGTAGCTGCATGAAATTTCCCTCACTATCGTCGTGCCCTCTCAAAGCTAGATTTTGACGCACTAAATACTTGATAGCTTTAAAAATTTGAAGAAGATATTTCATTGCTTTTAGCTGCTCAATCTTGACTTGTGAATTTAATTGCACCTCGATAGGCATACTATTCATATGCAATTTATGTGCCAAAGCTCGAGTATGATCTGTATGCTTTTCATGATCTCTGAATTTTTCTAAGGCTTTATTCCAGGTTTTAAAACCAGTTTTATAAAAAACATTTTTTTTTTCATCAATCTTGTGTTCTGATTCTGTGCATACAGTACATAATAAACCAACTTCTGGTACTATTATTATCCATGTGTAATCTTTACGCCAATGCTCTTGAAAGACAAGATTTTTATTACCAATCATTTGAATAGGTAATTGAAATTTTTGATCTAATTTTACAGTTTTAGGGATGGTAACAATAGAATCTGAAAAAAATTCATGAGCACGATGTAAAGAGTGGATAAATCAATCTTTCAATTGAAAAAAAAAATATCGATAAATGTCAAAAAAGGAATTTTTTATATTTGTACATAATTGTGAGGTGCGAATTCAATTGAATAATTATTTTACTGTATAATCTGCATCACGAATATTAAAGAAACGTAAGACCTTCGGCCGGGACTGCGTGACTGAAGCTGCTGTCACATGGCGACAGAGAACAGCATAACGTCATGACGGAAAGTCATTTGATCCTGTGAGAGTGAGGGTGCGATTACACGAATTGACGGAAAGCGCGGAAGCGCAACGGATATAGGCGGACTTTCGGCAGTTTCGACGGTCGAGGGGGCTCCGCTTGCGCCTGTAAAAAGCCAATCGTTTACATGGAGGCGGAAAATACGCGCGCAACTCCATTTACTCTGATGAGTGCGAGAATGATAGCATGCATTGCGCCAGCGGAACTCGCCCGTTTGATTAACATTGTCTGCTCGATGTTCCGCCTGCCATGTAAACGATTGGCATTTTAACAAGCGCAAGCAGAATCTTATCCTCCCCCGTAAGTCCGCTTTCCCCGTTGTGCTTCCACTTTCCGCTAGCCCATGTAACCCCGCCCTGAGAGAGAGGTGGGCGGAATCTGACTCTCTCTTTCACTCTAACGGGTTTAAATGACTTCGTTATGCCGTTTTCCAACGCCATGTGACCAGGACCTACGATTATTTGGTCGAGACGCCATGAAGAGGTTATGCTAGATACAAGATGTGTTCTCAGACTGGCATTTGGGCTCTTTACGGTACTCAATACTAACCATCCTGTACGAAAAAAGTGTGGGTGTGTGTGTGTGTGTATCCTGAAGTCGCCGCCGTCACCGGATGTCGGTCCCCAAACAAATCTACAGTCTCTCATAATAAATTAATAACGGGCATATAGTTTCGTAAGTTTCGTTGACAACGCCTTTTCCAATGTCTCAACTCATAAATATATATATACATATACCTATATGTGAATCTTGCACGTATATAACTATAGTTTTCTCAAAAATTTACCATTTAATTGTTGATTAGCACTTGTTGACACGTCATTTACACTGTTGCAACAGCTCAGATTTCCTGATGAATTATCATTTTGATGAACTGCACCATCATCATTTAACTGTTTTTTACCTCCGCCTTTCAACCATCGATCTAAACTCATCTTGAGACGGTTTTACACTCGGTTTTACAGGATATAATGCATAAGAAAGTTTAAATTTTGTTGTTGGCAATCCAGAGTACACGTCTGCCCACAAAGTACAGGCAACACACAAACGAAACAGTCGAATACAAAAACAGACGAGCAGTTAACTCACATGCGAACTGACAGCCTCTATAAAGGTTATGAACACAAGAACAGCCTTAATGCAAGTAAAGGGGCGTTCACATAGAGCCTTGTACTTGGCCCTATATACTGGGTGCATTTTTTTTGTCGGTCGGTCCGTCGGTCGGTCGGTTCATTCAGGCCTCTTGTGTTGACTAAGTATATCTCTTTGTGGGTGGTACGTATAGATATACTTTGTATAGAAATAGGCTGGAATGGACCTACCGACCGACCCACACACATATATATATATATATATATATATATATATATATATATATATCGGACCGACAAAAAAAACGCACTCACTGTCATCACCTGTCTCTGATCGAACAATGGCATCGAAAATTATCGATTCTCTATGAGCAACCACTTCTCATAGGATATATAGAAACTAGTGCAAGAGTGAACCAAAAATTTCAAAAACTTCTTGGTGCGAACTTGGGAAGAAAAAGTATTATCGATCTTAAAGAAGAGTTTGGTGTGTCCAGGTGTCTATGCAAATTTCAGTGGGTGTCCGGACACCCTGGACACCCCCCGTTGTTGTGCCCCTGACTACTAATAATAAGATTACTACTGCTACTATACATTACTACGACTACTATAAGTACTACTACTAGTTCTATTGGTACAACTTCTACGACTGCTACTCCAACAACTACAACGTACAGTACGGTGACTAATACTACTCCAACTTCAATGACTAGTTTTTTCAGGCGCAACAGATCATCGTAGACGAGGTTCCAGAGGTCCGGGGCCAGTGCAGAGCCCTGCGCAACCCCCGACGTCAGACGCCTCTCCCTCTGTCTCACCATAGTGTCGTACCGGAGAACACGATCCTGAAGATAGCTATCAAGGATCCTTCTAAGGTAATCCGGTACATTCTTTCTCCTCAATGCCTCTCTGATGTCGGGCCAGCGAGCCGAGTTAAAAGCATTCTTGACGTCAAGGGTCAGCAGAACACAGGCACTTCTCGTTTTATGAGATGGCACCCATGCTTTTTTGACCGCCTCTAGCACCTCGCCCACAGCCATGACCGTCGAACGACCCTGACG